>JASCZI010211686.1:0-24141 GCA_036250425.1 Stylosanthes scabra | reverse complement strand
GGGGTTTTACAAACTTAAAAGTTAGTTAAGTTGAATTAAGAAAATCACAAGAGAATCATTATTTATGTATGAGATTATTAAACCAATGATAACTGATAGCAAGACGAACATTTTAAACTTAAATTTAATATAAAGAGATATGAAATAAATTAAAGTAGGACATATAAGATATAATGATGTAACGATTTTCCTTTATCCATTAATCTCTTATTACAGCGGGATCAAATTTATTAAATTAATCCCAGTTTACGTCGGTGGTGTTTGTAGTTAAATTTAAATTTAATTTGATTTTGATTAAAAACTCAACTATATATATATATATATATATATATTTACACCTTGAGTTTCTTTCGGGTACCCAACTCTCTTATTGAAGAAATTCAAAGGAAGATTATCAACTTAAATGGGATGAGACTTGCAGGGACAAAAAAACAGGGATATGTACTCATTGGTCAGCAAGATATACAAGGGATGAACTTGAGGTATTCATATTTTCATGATGGGATTCCAGCCCTGCGGCGAAGCCATGGGAGAATCCCAACCGTCACTAATGTGTGTCCTAGATGCGGCGAAGAGGGAGAAGCTGTCAACCATTGTACTCTTCAATGTTGCCATGCGAACCAAGCTTGCATTGGAAACTTCCGCATTAGAGATATGGTTGACGGACAACGGATGTGGGCATGTGGCAGTGGTGGTTGCAATTGACGGAGAGAGCGAAACGGCAGCACCTGGAAGGGAAGAGCTAGCTATGGCCGCTGTTCTGTTGTGGACAATCTGGAGAGGTAGGAAGTTGTCCGTCAAATACCACTCAACAACAACAGCTTTGTTACGTGGGATCAGCTACATGGATCAGAGCTCGTTCATATATCATGTGTACAAAGAAATTATTTATATATAAATTTCATTTGACTACCTTATGAATGGTCTTTCTAGATAGGTCTCCTGCCTTTCGCCCCTCGTCCAACAAAGAAGAATATAAGACTTAGTTATATAAAAATAACTTCTATATACTTAATATTTCTTTTAAAAAAAAATAATATAACTCTAAACCCCTTTTTGTTACCACTTTCTTTGATTTGCGGTCTATATAAATTTGGATTGGTAATACTACAAATAAAATTCACAGAATGCCCGTTGTCCAATTTAGGAATTACAATAGATGGAGTTTCCATGCCATAATATGCAGCAAATGGAGTTTCCTTTTCCAATGATGGATTCAGTGTAAGTTCTCTCTAGTATTTATTACTAACCATCGTTTCTTCTGGCTATAGAAGGCATGATGCATTTTTTTTTTGAACAAAGCATGATGCATTCAATGGAGGGTTTATTTAAGTAAATATGTGTGCTCTTTTTTTTTTTTTTTTTTTTAAGTAAATACAAACCGCCATACAACTACTCAAGATACACTATATTCACCATCAGATTTTTGTAAGCATCTCCATGGCAGAAAAGAGAGAGCTAGAAGGAGAGAAAGGGAGCTGAGAAAGCAGAGAGAGATGAACTGATGATGGTCACCTTAACTAACTTCACGTATACTTCATCACTCCTAACTAACTTCCTACTGACTTAACTGCCATTAATTAACTAACTAAACTGTCATTGTATATCTTGCTAATCCGAAATCCTAACTTACTTGTACAGCAAGATAAGTCCACCTACACACAGAAACTAAACTGTTTCATCCAAATTATTGACTATCCTACTTTTCGTTATGTTATTGGATGCGAGGAGTTCTTAATCAATACTAATTTTATCCAGTGGTTGAAACAAAACTGTTATAGTCAATGAGAGTTAGTTAGACAAATATAATTGATAAAGAATATAATAAATCAATATTTCATAAATTGTGACTTTGATTAAATACATACAGTTGATAAGGAGCATAATAAACTAGCATTTTACAGTATTACAAGTTTGATAATCAGTGATGATGTGAACTAACTAATAATTAGTGCTAACAACTAAACTTCTTTTGATCAATCAACAAATGTAGCTAAATTTGCACGACATAGCGGACAACTGATTTTGCCACAATGCAACCAAGAATTTATGCAATTCGAATGGAACTCATGAACACATTCTCCAAAAGGTTGAATCAACTCCCCGTTCTTAAACTCTTCGAAGCAAATAGAACAACAATCAACTCTCCGGCCGGCTGATCCATTGGCGTCCTCTTCATCCGCCTTGAAGCTCTTAGCCGGCGGCAACGCCTTCAAAGCGAGCCTAGCAATACGCATACTCCGGCTAAAAGGCGACTCTGTTGACTGTTCTTGTGCCTCTTGGCTATCTATTTGAAGCGTTATCATAAGATTATCATCGCTATCCAACCAAGGAACCACTCTAATATTTCTTGTGATCTCAATAGCATTATTCTCTTCTGAGTTTTCTCTCAAATATATACGCGAAGACCTGTCAAATTTAATGAAGAGGAACAAGAAAACCAAAATCATAAAGACACCGAGACCAGTGGCCAATTGAGAAATATTAGAACCACCACGTTTAGATCCACCTGCTATGCATAGAAGTATAATCGCCGTAATGAGGAACACATAGGGTACTAGCATCATTGGCCAAAAGCCCCTTCGGAAACAAACATAGTAGGTAGGCATTACTGAGGGAAGTACACTTAAACACTAAACTTTGATAGAGAGAAATTAAGAAGAGAAATCAGAGAGAACTCAGGTTGTGTACGAGTTATAACACTTTTGTTTATGTGTGTGATATATATATATAATTATGGAAGATTAAAAAAAAGATAAGATATGATATGATAAACTGGTTAAGTAGGAAGATAAAAATTGATGAGGATGAAGGGGTTTTACAAACTTAAAAGTTAGTTAAGTTGAATTAAGAAAATCACAAGAGAATCATTATTTATGTATGAGATTATTAAACCAATGATAACTGATAGCAAGACGCGCATTTTAAACTTTAGTTTAATATAAAATTATAAAGAGATATGAAATAAAGTAGGACATATAATGATGTAACGATTTTCCTTTATCAATTAATCTCTTGTTAAAGCGGGATCAAATAATCCAGTTTATGAGTGGGCTTGGTAAAGTTTTTCAGTCGAGTGCTTCTGCTTTCAAAAAGCCGGAGTCATCTTTTTGCGTTTGGTAACTCGAACTTGGCTTTTAGAGTCGGAGATGTTTTTGAGAGCCAGCAAAAATAGCTTTTTAGAGCTGACGTTGGTTCTGATTTTTTAAAATACTAAATGAGTAATTAATCATATTTTTATTAAAAAATTAATGTTACCCTTAATTAATTACATTTAATTTTACATTAATGCAATACATACTAACAAAATGTCATTCTAGTAATTTAATATTTTGAAAGCAACTATCAAAAGGTCATGTTTTGAGAGCCCAAAGAGCTTTGCAGCTTTTTGAGAGTCACCACATTAGCAAACCAAGGCTAAGTCGGTGGTATTCGTAGTTAAATTTAATTTGAGTTTGATTAAAAACTCAACTATATATATTTACACCTTGAGTTGGTTTCGGGTACCCGACTCTCTTATTGAAGAAATTCAGAGCAAGATTATCAACTTAAAAGGGATGTGATTTGCAGGGACAAAAAGCAAGGAGATATACAAGGGATGATACTTGAGGTATTCATCTTTTAATCACGGCTATGGCCGCTGGTCTGTCGTGGACAATGTGGAGAGGTAGGAGGAACACGAAGATTTTTTAACAAATCCTCACTCAAGCTCTGGAGCTTTACTCTGATTCTCACACACATATAAACGCTTAATCAATCCCCTTTCTTTTCCTTTCAGCTCTTCTTCAATTACATCAGTTTTCTTATATTGCTGTTACCTGCTAAGGCATTTTTGAGATTCCCCGTTATATCTGTTTTGTTGTGTAAGTTTGGACCCTGCTGTTGTACATGCATTTTGTTGACCGACTTAATTTTAATCTAACAAAAATTGAGGGAAAAAAGTTACAAAAATGAGTTTTATATATTTAGTATTTCTGGAAAAAAAAAATTGTAACTCTAAAGTATAAACTCTTTTTTGTTACCGCTTTCTTTGAAGTTTAAAATGTTCGGCTCATCTGGATTCTGGAACTAAAACTTCTACTTCTAGTAGTCAACACAAAAAAAAAAAAAAAAAAAACCTACTACTTCTAGAGAAGCTTTGATGTGCGCTGTATATAAACTTGACTAATAGTACGAATAACATTCACAGAATATGCAGCAAATGGAGTTTCCTTTTCCAACGATGAATTCAATGTAAGTCCAGAGTGTAAGCCATAATTGCTGACTTATTGCTCTGCTGGGCTCCAGTAAGAATGAAACTTTTTGTGCCATAAAGATGAGGACAAGTAATTCAAGTATGAAAGCGAGAGAGATCTACGCTTGACAATTGGCATGTTGATAGATTCACACAAAAATCAGAAACACACAATATGCTAAATAATTCTCAGAAGTTGACTTCCCATAAATTTCTGTTTCAGGTTCACTGCATTCAAATGAAGAAAAAATCTTATATAATAAATATATTAACATATAACACTAAGTTGATCTAGTGGTTAGCTCAATGTGAATACAACAATTTATGGTCGACAAACCTTTAAATGAAGTTCAAATACCTGTCGGAACTGGGATACCTTGGAAAAAAAATATTAATATTTAAATATAAATATAAATAATTAAAAGAATGCTTAATTTGCTTATACCGGGATCTCGAGTTAGTCGCAGGATTGAGAATATCCTTAGTATATTCTGCAGCCTATGTATACTTTGTGGCGACGAAAAGAACCTTCACTCTCATCATTCATTAAAATTATCACCATCAGAATTCTAAAAGAATTATTTATTAATAAAATATGTTAATCGCAACCTTGGAGGCCTAATTCCCTTCTAAAGTCAAAATAATAATACTTATTTGAGTTTAGTTTTGATATTTTATAAGATTATTTAATTAGATTACGTTTAAATGAATGAATTTTCTGATACGTCAATACTTATAAATGTAAATTTCTTTTTAGATATATGAAAATTAAATTTTAATTTTTTTAGTTATTCTTATATTTTTATATATTATATTTATATTATCCACTCATATTTAAAATTGAATATTTAGAATTTAGAATTTAAAATTTTATTATTTATAATTTAAAATTTAAATTTTAGAATTTAGAATTTAAAATTCAAAATTTAAGATTTATTATTTTGAATTTAGGTTTGAGAGGTGGAGGAACAATGTTTTCGTTATTTGAAGGGGGAGTGTGTGAGTAAATTAACTAAATTATGAATTTTCAAATATGTGAACGGACTTTTAGAGAGAGTTAAGGGATGGTAGGTAGGTAAGTGGAAGATGCATTCAACAAGTTGCATATACATCTCTTCACTCTTCTCTACTGCTACTTCCAAGTCCACTCCTCACTTCATTAATTAAAACCCTCCAACTTGCTCTTTCTTGTTTCCATTGCTATATCATCCTTGTGTTGAGTGCAAAACAAAGAAACGGTAAGCACGCTGGTAAACTATAAGAAAGTCGACAATAATAATTGGAATCATCATCGGATCCAAACAGCATCTTCCATTAATTCCACACGCACATGTATACATACATTTATTTTCAATTTTCAATTATTGAGCTTATTTTGTGATTTATATACATATATGGAGGTATTATACGATGGTCATAGTGTTGTTGTTTTTGTGTTCCTTAGAGGCAGTATGATTTTTCTTGTTTCTTTGCTTATCAACTTGAGCATCGCTTTGGCTCACTTTAATGGCTTCGGGGAACAACCACTCTCCAAGATTGCAATCCATAAGGCTGTTGTTTCGCTCCACACTAACGCCTCCATTGCAGCCTCTCCTTATCTTCTTGGCACAAAGGTAAATACTGATCCTTCTCTTTCAATTTTAATCTTGTATTTATCCGGCAGTTATGATTGTTAGGTTAGGTTCTAATTACCGCAATGGCTAAAATAGATGGGATTGATACTGTTGCAATTGCAGTTACTATTGTGATTTTGGACTGCAATTTAAAATTAGATTTGTCTTGTTTGTACATTTATTGATGGTGGAAACTCGGATGCAGTTTGACTTCACATGATGATAGTTAAGAATCAGTAAATAACAATTTAGTCAAATATGTCAAATCAGAATAGTTGATTATCAACTTAATGTGAAGACAACTACACATGTTCATGTGATTATTTTATATATTTGATTTCAGGGTGAGGATACAGAATGGGTGACTGTGAATGTTTATCACCCTAACCCATCTGCAGATGATTGGGTTGGAGTTTTCTCTCCTGCAAAGTTCAAGTAATGTTCTTACTCTGTATCTATCTACTTGTTGCTAACTAACTAATGAAAGTCATCCTTTTCTTTAATTATTATTGTTATTTTGTTAAGTGCAGTTCATCGATGTGTCCACCGATTAATGATCCAAGAGAAGTGACTCCATATATTTGCTCAGCACCAATAAAGGTTAGTATGATTAACTAGTACTCTTGGTAGATTGGATTAAGGTTAACCATTTCAAAGTGGTACACTGCTAATGTGATCTATTTGAATGTTTGTGCCAGTACAAGTTTGTGAATTACTCCAACTCAATGTATACGAAGACAGGAAAGGTTTCTTTGAAGTTCCGATTGATCAACCAGCGCGCCGACTTCTCCTTCGGGCTATTTTCTGGCGGACTGTTGAAGGTATGTCCATGGCTATTTCAGCTGTTCTTGTATTTGTTGTCTTCTGATAATAACCAAAGCATGCTCATGTTATGATACTGAGTGTCACCTTAGAAACTTTGATCTAGCATTTGCTATTTACAAAAACAGCTTATTATTTATCTTGATTCAGAAGATGTATATGATTTTTATTTTATGACATTGCTAACCATTAATCATCTGTGATTGATTGATCATTGCAGCCTAAACTTGTTTCAGTTTCAAATTTCATATCATTTGTCAATCCAAAGGCACCTCTATATCCACGCCTTGCTCAAGGGAAGTCTTGGGATGAAGTAAGTTACTAAGTTTATGTCTTATGACTTATGATATGTATCACATGCCATAACAATTTAATTGAGTATAGAAAGTGATACATGGCCTTTATATGAATCATCTTGATGAAGTTTAGTAAATTTTGCACACACATCTATGAGAAGAAGAAATATAAAGTGATTTATGCAGATGACAGTTACATGGACAAGTGGATATGGCATATATGAAGCTGCACCATTTGTTGAGTGGAGTATTAAGGGAAGGAATCCTTTACAATCTGCTGCTGGAACTTTGACATTTGGTCGCAACGCCATGTGTGGTATGCTTCACCTCAATCTGCTAAATTAGCTTTTCCATTGCATAAATAAAACACTTGAATTTATTTTTATCTAACCTAACTCATAAATTAAATTTCTTCTTGACAAATACGTAAGAACTTCCATTAGGCTCATATTTGAGATGTTGATGATTAATTATTTGAAACCATGTGCTTCCTTTGCCACTCTGCAGGTTCACCAGCAAGCACTGTAGGTTGGCGTGACCCTGGTTTCATTCACACAAGTTTTCTTAAAGACTTGTGGCCAAATACAGTGTATGCTTATTGATCTCCATGTTTGTTGATAGAAAAATGAGTAACTGGCAGAGTTTGTTCCATAATTTCTTTCTTCAAATATGTTTTCTTCAGGTACACATACCGATTGGGACATCTTTTGTCTAATGGTTCAGAAATTTGGAGCAAGCAATACTCATTCAAGTCATCACCTTATCCAGGACAAGACTCACTCCAACGTGTAGTCGTATTTGGTGACATGGGCAAGGTATGTTAACCTTTTCTTTAGAATCATAAATTGACAAACTTTCGATGAATAGGCGAAAAGGATTTAATTCTGATCCAATATGTTTGCAGGGCGAGCGTGACGGTTCAAACGAGTATAATGACTATCAACCTGGTTCACTCAACACAACAGACCAGCTCATCAAGGATTTAGAAAACATTGACATTGTTTTACACATTGGAGATATAACTTATGCAAATGGATACATCTCACAATGGGACCAATTCACTGCTCAAGTGGAACCAATTGCATCAACAGTGCCATATATGATTGGCAGGTAGTTTGTTGTCCTATGTTATAAGAACAAGATTTTTCAATTACTTTTCTATTGATGTATAAAAATTTGTAACTGTTTGATCATGCTGCAGTGGTAATCATGAGCGCGATTGGCCCAACACCGGATCCTTTTATAATACTACAGATTCGGGTGGTGAGTGCGGAGTTTTGGCTCAGACCATGTTTTATGTCCCAGCTGAAAACAGAGAAAAGTTCTGGTAAATCCTGCTCTATGAAAATCTTGTTGCTGTTCTTTTAATTTAATTATTATATATATAAAAACCAAGGGCTTACCAGTATGATTTCTGTTTTGGTTGTCAAATCTAATGAAATAAGTGTTTGTACTTTAGTTGAATTAAGCATGTCAGAGTGATACAAACATTAATTTCATGAATCATTTAAGAGTATATATAATAGAGTAAATACAATTAGTATATATAATAGATAACATTCTGAAAATGCAGGTATAAAACGGATTATGGCATGTTTCGATTCTGCATAGCAGACACTGAACATGATTGGAGAGAAGGAACAGAACAATACAAATTCATTGAGCATTGTCTTGCAACAGTGGACAGACAGAAGCAACCATGGTTGATCTTTGCTGCACATAGAGTGCTTGGATATTCGTCTGATTTTTATTATGGATTAGAAGGTTCATTTGAAGAGCCAATGGGGAGGGAAAGTTTGCAGAAACTTTGGCAGAGATATAAAGTGGATATTGCATTTTATGGCCATGTCCATAACTATGAAAGGACATGCCCCATTTATCAGGTAAACATAATAATAGCCAAATATGCCCTCATTTTATAGGATTAAATTTTAACTCTAGAAAGATTATTACCAAAATTGATTATAGGATTGACTAAAGACAAGTTTCAAAAATTGAGATCTAGAATTTATGCTGTATAGGCAATATTGAACTTTATTTTAACAAGTTGGACATCATCAATAACCACTAATTTTTGTACTAAACCATGTGCAGAACCAATGTGTGAACAAAGAAAGGTCACATTATTCAGGCACAGTGAATGGAACAATTCATGTTGTTGTTGGAGGAGCAGGAAGCCACTTGTCTAATTTCAGCCAAGTAACACCAAAGTGGAGTCTTTACAGAGACTATGACTTTGGCTTTGTCAAGTTGACAGCATTCAACCATTCTTCTCTCTTATTTGAGTACAAGAAAAGCAGCGATGGCAATGTCTATGATTCTTTCACCATTTCAAGGGATTACAAAGATGTATTGGCTTGTGTTCATGATGGATGTGAACCAACCACTTTAGCCACTTAAAATTATTGCCTCTTTATTAGACACTAGACATACATACATCTGTGTTCTTATGAATTGAATATCTACATGCAATTGAACTTATTCAACAAAGCGTTTTAACTTTTAACTAAACTAAAAAAAACAAATCATGCATACCTTTAATTTCATGTATTTCATGGTAGCTTTCCTCTTATCTTCTTAGTTAGCCTCATATCCATTCTCTTCACTTCATTTCATGCCGGGAATGATCGATTTTCATATTATCCTAACTTTGTAGTGGGTGTCACTGTTACGTGTATAAGTAGGCCTAAAATCCTATTAGAGTATTTTAGTTAGTTAGTTAGATTTCTATAAATAGTAATGGTGGTATTGTAAGTGGTATGCATGAAATTAGTGAATTGTTTATGTTCCTTTTTTGTCTCAATTTGGGAATTATATCATTTTTTCTCTAATTTTCTCTAGTTCCTCCCTCTAAGCACAGGCCAATTCATTTTGCTAATTATTCATGCAATAAAGCTAGAGAAATAATAACAAATTATTTAATTTAATTTAATATCCATAATATAATTAGTGTATACTTATTGCAATCTAATAATACTATCTAATAATTAAATAATGCATGCAAAATATACAAGTTAAATTCAGGCCGCTTTAATTTGTTTTGATTTTTTTATTATTTCGAATTCAGGGTTATTTTTGTTATGAAAAATGTTTAAAGGCCAACAATTTTATTTATATTGGCTAATACATGCACTTTGATAGTGTATTATATATATTTTTTAATATCAACCAATAAAAATTTGTTTGATTAGTTATAAATGCTGGAAAAAAGTATTCACTGATGTGCTGGTTAGACTCCACTTTTATTATTCATCCAGTACAATTTGTTGATTTGTTGGAAACTTGTGTGACTGTACAACAAAAATATAATTTAATTTTATTTAAATAATTATGAAATGATCTTAGGTATGGCTAAAAAGGAAGAGAATAGTTTTTTCTATGGGTGTTTGGTCAAAAGGACGAAATTCAAAAAAACATTCTAAGAAATTGAACTCTTTTCTTTTTGTGGGAACTAAATTGGTAGAAATGGATTGATTGGATTTGAGCTATATAAAAAGTCATCTAGTTAAAAATAAATCAAACTAGATGTCCCTTCAACTAATGTCATAAGTCATGAGTTAACCTTAACTTGTGGAGATCAACTTCTTTTCTTTCACCCTTATATAGCTAAATTCCTTAAAATGAGGAAAGAAGTCATAAAGTATCTTTTGACACTTACTCCTTTTAGATGGTCAGTTTGAGAGTTAGAAAAAGTTTGCACAAAATGTCTCCATCAATATAAAGCTTTTCTTTTTCCTTTCCAAAATAACTAGTATAAATAGGTTACTCATCACTATTCTTACAAGTTTTTCCAACCTCTTTAATAATCCTTAAAAATTTCTTTAAGACTTTATAAATCATAGTTTCACTTGTTTTTTATTGTTCTTTATTTTTTTTATCATAAAAACCAAAGAATCTGGAAAACTAGCCTTTCGGGTGTTTCTTAGCACATCCGACATCCAATTTTATCCAAATCTCTTTCATTCTAAAAAGCTCATTCATCCTTTTGTGACATTGGTTAAGGTCTCTATATTTGTTCTCCACCATCACTAGTCCTATTATTGTCTATTTTGCCTATAATAAAAATATTTTTTCATAAATTTACCTACCCTTAATCTTTTTTTATCTTTCTTTACTTAATTTATTTTCACAGAATCTCACCCGAATCGATACGATAACAGCATGCAGCAGTGATGACTGAGTTAGTTTTCCGTAGAAAAAAAGTTTGGTAGTCATATTATCATAGGTATAGAAACGTTTTATATGAGATAAAATTATATTATAATATGTTAAATTAATTATTATAGCTATCTATAATTATTCTTACATATATTAACTATAATAATTGATATTTGAGAACAAGTTATGGGGGTTGAAATGGACCAAATGCCAAGTTAGTGTAGTAACTAAAAAACCGGCAAAATCATGCGTCAGATGACTAAGATCAATACTATTAATATTACCTTGATGATGCTTGTGATAAGGAGGAGGAAGGCAAATAAAAACTGCAAATTACAATTTTCTACATAGCGTCAACTTAATCAGTAGAAAGACCAAGCTAAGGGAATGGATCCACTCGGTTATAATTCGTGATGATTACAGTGTCTCTGTTTCAATCTAATTTCATACAATAATTTTATATCGCCTTACCCCTCTTCGTAGTAGGAAATATCAGTTCCAACCTTTTCTTAGACATAAAAAATAAAAAAAATATTAATATTAAATAGAATTTCGTTTCGATTAAAATGAAAATACACGTATAGCATTGTGAAATTTCATTTATATATACATACCTGAAAAGAGGACTACCATTCCTTTTTCTAAATAACACACGTACACTACACCAATCCCAGTTAAGTGTATGGCACTTCTTCCCTTCCGTTCTTCATTTCCAAATGCCACTCATCATCATGAATATGATATGTTTATCAGCTTCAGAGGTGAGGATACGCGTAACGGCTTCACCAGCCATCTTCATTCTACCCTCCGCAAAAACCACATCGAGACGTTCATAGATTACAGAATCAAGAAAGGCGGTGCCATCTGGGACAAACTTGTTGACGCCGTTAGAGACTCCAAGTTGTTTCTTGTTATCTTCTCTGAAAACTATGCTTCCTCTAAGTGGTGCTTGAGAGAGCTTGTTGAGATCATGGAATGCAAGAAGAAGAAAGAGCAGCATGTTATTGTGATTTCAGTGTTCTACAGAATAGAACCCACACATGTTCGCAACCAGACCGGAACTTACCACACAGCATTCGCTAGGCATGAGGGTTCTTCGGAGGACCGTTGCCATGTGCAACAATGGAGGACTGCACTCACTCAAGCTGCTAATCTTTCTGGCTTAATTCCATTGCGATCATCACCGGTAAAAATAATATTGTTTTGCCTGGATTTTGATTTCAACTTTGACAGGGGAGTAGTATTGACCAGGCTTGTATCACAATCTTGGTTCGCATGGCAGATTTCTCTTAACTAGAAACCCAGGGAGTCAGGGACTTTGCACAAGATTTTTATAATGCAAAATAACTTAATTTTATTAGCAATAATTAAAATTCAACCAACAACTTAAATTATATATTCTATTTTTTTAAATTTTAAATATTTTATTTTTTAAAAAATATAAAATTAGTTAATTATTGATTAATGATGCTTTTTCTTTTAATAATAATAAAAAAATTTACAATAATTACTAGTTGAAATATAATTTTATAGGAGCTTTCTAAAGAAAATAAGATGTACGTAAAACAATTTAAAATGAAACTGAGAAGTGGAATACTAAAAAAAATTGGAAAAATAAATAAAGAAATGAAGTAAAAAAAAAAACAGAAAAAGAAATAAGAACATGTAAACAAAACAAAGAAGAAAAAAATGAAAAAGCAAAGAAAAAGCAAAGCTTCAGTAATCACATACTCACACGTATTTTTTTTTGGGACTTAGAAATGAAAAACAAGCTAAGGAACAATAACAAAAGAGATTACTTCTAATTCATAAAAGTTATGTCTTTCTGCAAAATTCAAAACAAATAAGTTTCTAAAGAACACACTCATTCTTAATCCCATTTTTGCCATTCAATCCGTAGCTATATTAGCTTCACACATCACACGTACACATACATACTAGCACCTTTTTATTATTTTTTTAATCATAAATTTTTTATAGTTGATTTTGATATACATTTAATATATTTATATCAAAATTTAGTTGAAGATATGTAACATTTATTTTTCTATTAAAGTTTTTGTTTAGGTTAATAAGCAGTGAGTTCAACGTAAATTTTTCTTGTCAATATTAGTTATTTTTTAAAATGAGTTTTTATTATAAATTCTAAATATTAAATCTCTTAAACTTTAAATTATAATTTTTTTTTAATCCATATTTCTTTTAGAAAATTTAAGATTGAAATTTATAATTTAAAATTTACATTATTCTTTATTTTGTGTTCGGTAAATCAAAAGAATTATTTGTACTTATAACTTTTAAAAATTAGGGTATTTCTTAAAGCACCTAAGATTGAAATCTTTAATTTTAAAAATTAATTTGTATTTATTAAAATTAAAAAATAATATAAAATCATTGATTAATAAATATTTAAATTTATCATTTATTAATAAATATTTAATTTTAAAAATTATTTTATCAAACATAATTGTTATTATTTTTATTTACTTAAAATATTTTTTATTTGATTTTACTAATTATAATTGTGGCGGCTTAAAAAGAATTGTCTTTCTTCAATAAAATATTTTTAAATATTAAAAATTTTATCTTACCATGCCAAATATGTTTATGGTATTGATAGATTAGCCAATTTGAGAAATATTAAGTTAATGATGTATAACACAAATGATATTTGTTTTATCCGATAGGAATCTTGAATTTAAACATTTCCCCTATTGTATCTTTTGTTTTAAAAAAATTTGTGGTATACTAAGACAATATAAATCCTCCAAATCATCCACTCAACTGTTAAACCGACAAAATTATAGGATCAAAACCCCAATTCCTAAAAATAGTTAAATTAAGAGTTTTTGGACGAGCTTTTTCGTAAAATATCTTTTCAGAGTTATTTTTTTTTTAAAAAGTTTTTATAAAATATAAATAATTTTATATTTGGATATTTTATGTAATAATATTTTTTTGTTTGTCAATTATATTTCGATTCAACAATATAGAATTACTTTTTATTTATTTATTATGTTAAAATATTTTTTTTTCAAGAAAATTAAAAAAAAAAGGTGTAAATTATATTTTTTGTATTTTTTTTATTTTTTAGTATTTTTTACTTTTATTGTTAGAAATTTGTCAAACACACAAAAAATTAAAAAGTTTTACTATTATAAAAAAAAATCTTTTTTAAGCCAAATAATGACAATCAAATATATTTTAAGAGGGGTGATTTTAAGTTTAAACCGATCTAAATTATATCCAAGATACAATTGAGATACTAAGTATATATTAAGTAATTATATTTATCTAATTTCACCTTAATCTGGTTATCAATCCCACTACACATTGAAGTATTTATCCTAACCAAGTCCAACTAAATTTTTTTTCCACACTCTCACCCACTGGCACGCGCGTTTATTCTCCTCAAAATTCAAACACGATAGAAACAACACATTAGAGCTTCTTCTTCTTCTTCTTCTTCTTCTTCTTCGTTATTGTGTCGTCACTGCCGCCACCATCATTGCCGTCGCTGCAGCCGCCACCACCGTTGCCGTCGCTATAGTCGCCAATGTCATCATCGACTTTTCTTCTTCTTTTTCGTCGCTCTCTTTTTTTTCCTCCTCTTCCTTCTCTGTTACGTTGTTACTGTTGTTGTTGATGATGATGTTCTTCTTCATGAATTGGATTTTCATGAAAAATAGAAACGGATTTTCATGAAAAAGAGAAATGGGTTTTCATATAAAACAGAAACGAATTTTCACGAAAATAGAAACGAATTTTCATAAAACAACAGAAACGAATTTTGAAGAAAAATATAAACGGATCTTCATATAAAAACTGAATTGGATTTTTACTAAAACAGAAACGAATTTTCATGAAAAATAGAAACAGATCTTGAAGTAAAATAGAAACGGGTTTTCATATAAAAACTGAATTGGATTTTTACGAAAAAAAGAAACGGATTTTCATGAAAAATAGAAACGGATTTTGAAGAAAAATAGAAACAAATTTTCTTTTCTTTTCTTCTTCTTCCTCCTCCTATTCCTCTTCCTTATTCTTCTTTTTCTTCTTCCTCTTCTCTGCGTTCCTCCTCATCCTCCTCTGTGTTATATTTCTTTTTCTTCTTATTTTTCTCCACTTTCAATGATGTCATCTTCTTCTTCTTCTTCTTCTTTTCCGTTTTGTTCCTCTTCTTCCTCGTCCTTCTTTCTCATTGTATTATCTTTCTTTTTTCTTCTTCAATGGCTTATCCTTCTTTTTCTTCATCTTCTTCTCTATTGTCAATTTCATCATGATCGTCGTCGTGCTTCTCCTCATCCTTGTCGTCATCGTCGTTATCACTGTTGTCGCCGTTGTTGTTGTTGTCATCGTCGTCTTCTTCCTGTGCAGAGGAAAAGAAAAAAAATGTGCTAATAGAAACAGGAAAGGAGCACGTGAGTGTGTGAAACTTGGTTGGACTTGGTTGACAAAATCAATTGGGTGTATAATTATTGATCTAGTTATGCACACTTATTATTTATTTCTAATGTAATCTTTACATGCTGCTATAGGCAAGAAGCACAATTGATTGATGAGATCGTGGAATCAATTTTTGCATATCTGGATAACAATCGTTACAGAGATGAACTGAAAAGCCTTTTTATTAGTACCAGAAACTACACATCTGTTAAATCCTTATTATTGAAACCCAAGTTGGATAAAGTTATTGTGATTGGAATTTGGGGCATGGGCGGTATTGGCAAGACAACTATTGCTACAACTCTTTTTCATGAGTTCACTTCTGAATACCAAGGTTGCTTCTTATCCCTTTCAAAGGAATTAGAAGGGCAAGGTCTTAACCGCATATGCACTAAACTTTTTTCTCAATTACTAAATCAAGATCATCTCTGTATCCATAATATTCGAGTAATACACTCTAGTATTATCCGTAAACTCAAGCATATGAGGATTTTCATTGTGCTAGATGATGTCACTAATTCACAAATTGCAACCGAGTTGATTCAACTGCTTCGTAATTGCCTGAGTCCCGGTAGTAGAATCATTTTGACAACAAGAGATAGAAATGTGCTTACAAGTGGAGGAGTTGAAGAAATCTATGAAGTGAAGGAAATGAATTTTGAGGACTCCCTTAAATTCTTTAGTCATAATGCCTTTAATGATTCTCATCCTAAAGAGGGTTATTATGAGCTATCAGCAAGAGTTGTAGCAGAGTATGCCAAAGGGATACCATTGGCATTGAAAATCTTGGGATCATTTCTTCGGAGTAAAGGAGAAAGGGAATGGGATAGTGCACTGAGAAAACTGCAAAAGTATCCCAATGCAGATATTCAGCAAGTGTTGAGAATGAGTTATGATGCATTGGATGATGATGAAAGAAACATCCTTTTAGATGTTGCGTGTTTTTTCCATGAATATAAAGTGGAAAGAGTAATGAGAATATTGAATTCTTGTGGTTTCTTTGCAATGTAGGGATAAGAAGCCTACTAGACAAGGCTCTTATAAGTATTTATCAAAATAACGATGATGAATACATAAGAATGCATGGGTCGATACAGGAAATGTGTTGGCAAATCATTCATGAAGAATCTAGCAAACATTGTCAACAACAAACAAGATTGTGGGATACTGAAGAAGTCTGTAATATATTGCAAGATGAAAGAGTAAGAAAATTATGTTTTAATAGCTTGGTTTTTAAGATGAGTGCATGTATTCATAAGGAAAAAGTTTAATAGTCATAGATAATCGTAAATATAACTTTTTTAATTTTTATTTCTATTTATATGAAATTATATATGTTAAATTAAATATGATAATTTTGAATTATGCCTATTTATCATTACTCTATGTAATGTTGAATTATATATTATTTTTAATTTAAAAATATCTTTACCTAAATGGTCACTTATATCAAAATATTACTTCCAATAAAATATATAGCACTGACATTATATTGTAATGCTTATCAATTTTTCAGGATATTCATGAAGTTGAAAGCATGATTGTGGATATGAACCAAATTACAATAGATCCATGTATAATCATCATGGCACTAAGGAAGATGCCAAAGTTAAGATTACTCGCTTTAAAAGGAAATATCAGCATGGATCTTGAATGGAAACTTCCCAAGGATTTTCAACTTCCTAATAACTTAAGGTATATTGAATGGAATAAATGCCCACTTAAGTTTGTGTCGTCCATTTGTTGGCCTCAAACACTTGTTGAGCTTTCCATGCAAAATGGTAATGTTCAGAAAACTTTGGGATACATTACAGGTAAACACAGTGATTTTTCAAGTAAATACATTCATAATTATATATTTACAAGAATAAATATAAGTGTACACACATCCATGCATTTATCTTTATGTCTTCACACCTAACAGGTCCATGTGCTAACTACAAAAATAATAAAATTTAACACAAAAATTTCGAACATAAAAATAATAAAGTCTAACACAAAAAATTTGAGTTACAGAAAAGAAAACAAAAGTTATTTTTGTTGAGATGAATGCATGAATTAGGGATGCATATGAGTTGGGCCGGGTCGGGCCGGATTTAATGAGATCTAAACCCAGCCCTAATAATATGCGGGTCTGATTTTTTTATTTAAATATAACACCGGGCCGGGTTTGACAAGATACGGACCCGATCCGAATAAACCCGATATAAATTAATATATAATTTTATAAATTTTATATAAAAAAATAATAAATTTTTATTTTTAAACATTAAATTTAACAAATGTTATATTATGTTTATACTAAAATAAATTATTTTAAAACAAAAATAATATTATATAATATATAAAATATTAATAGAAGTTTAAAAATGTAATATTTGATCACTAATTTTACCTTAAAATGTACTTTTAATTAAAAACAAATTGCTTCTGGGCCGGATCGGGTAATCCGAAACAAGACCCGATCCGGCTCGAAAATTATAATGGGTCACAAAAAACGAACCCAACCCGGCAAAATTTATATCGGGCCTAGGTTGCAGGAGTCCAGGTCTTGTGCAACCCTAACATGAATGTATATACATGTAGTGCTACCGTATTTATAATATAGTATGCATTTAATTAATAACAATCGATAAATAAAAAAATAAAAAAATCATGACTACCTTGCTATTTAACTATCGCTACCAAACTTATTGTTACAGAATCTACCAAGTTTGGAGAAAATTGACCTCCATGGCTGCAAGAAAGAGTGCCCAAATTTGGCAGGTGCCCGGAACCTCAAATATAGTTTATCCACAATTTCTCGTTTTTTTTTAATAGTCTTTTTCTGTGACACTTTTTTTGATAGTCGAATTTAGACATATCACATACTCAAATTTTCTCTCTAACCAAGATTGAGGAACTAGATGTGGAAAATTGCATGGCCCTGAAGAGGCTTTCCAGTGACTATTGCTGACCCTCTCTCCATCGCTTGTGGACCACTGGTTGCTCCAATTTGAAAGAGTTCTCAATCCCAATGAAGGGTGGCCATGGTAGTCATCATTCCAAACTTGAGTTATATTTACTATCAACGGCTTTGATTGAAGTGCCATCCACTGTTGTGCATCTCAATAATCTTAGCTTGTTCGGTTTTAACATCAGTTACCCTCTCTCAAAACTTTGCCCACACAATTGCCCTCATGGATCCAATAAAACATGATGATGAAGTTGACACATGCATCATCTTAAGCAGAATATTTCCTACCCCTGCTTTCTTGTGTGTCAAGGAACTATATTTCTTCAGATGTAAGAGCTTGTCTGAACTACCAGACAACATTCATGTCTTACAGTCATTACAATTATTAGCAATTCATTGTTGTGGTGTCATTGTAAGTTTGCCAGAAAGCATCAAGAATCTTCAACAGCTCATGCAACTTTTCATCACTGACTCTGAAATGCTTCAACCATTTCCCCCCTCTATTGTATACTATTGTGTAGTAAACTGTAAATCTTTGGAGACAATCTCAAGTTTAACCAGTGAATTACCACCCAGAAAACAGAATGCTACCTGGAAAAGGGTTATTGCAGCAATGAATGGGAATGGTTAGCAAGTTCTTACAATAGAGCAAACTTATCTTTTTGTCTGGATCCTTTTACTAGATTGGAAATGGAGTCAGATCATGTGGTAGTATGGTATGATCCAGAGAATTCCAACAAGATAATGGAAGCAATCAAAGAGAGAAAGAGGGGCACCATTGCTTGCAATCCTATCCTTAAATTTAAATTTAAGTTGTATGCTAATAATAAAGATAATGAGGAAGAAGTGATAAAGGGGTGTGGGATCCTTTGGATGCATGTAGATGCCAATGATGAAGGAGATGCATGTAAAAGCTACAATATTTGCAATTACCAAATTTCCTTTTATGCTGTCAATTTTATAACAGTTGTGGAGAGCAGATGCCGAAGAGGAGATATAAAGAAAGATCATTCCAAAAACAGAGTCATAACCTCCTCTTAAATTAATGTATGTTGGTTTTTATTTAGTGCATTATTGTTCTAATAATGCTATACGACTGTACTCTATTTGGTCACTTTATAGAACAATTTATGTGAAAACACAGCATTACTGAATTTTACTCTTGTTATTCTGAACAATTTCCATGTGAACATACTCGTGTTATTCAACTTTGCAGGTTTTATAAGCCCAGTATGCACATTGTTTTAGAACTTTCACTCTCTATACTACATTCATAGAATAAGAGAGAAATACTAAAACTATCAACAAAAATTTAGACACCAATAAACTACCCATGAATGAAGAAAAATAATTTTCTACTCATGAAAGATGTATTTCATAGAAAACTTTTTTACCTTTATTTATGGGTAGTCTTGTCGGCGTTCGAATCATTAGTACGGTATTTTTTTTCTAAGTTATTATTATTTGATGGAGTTTGGTGGTAATTGGGTTACGGATGCATGGAGGCCTTCAACCTTACTTTCTACTGCCATAAAAATAAATAATATATATTTTATATTGGATGCCATTATGTAAATTCTTAGCTTGTTGTAATGTAAGTACGTATGTAGGTGAGTTCATTATTCAAACTGAACAAGAATAATTGTATTGTATGCAGTGCTAATGGGAACCATAAATGCTGCTTATTTTGGTGGGTTTATTTCTTGTCTTCAGAATGCTTCTATTTGAATCACACACTACTGCTGCCATGCTTTTGACTTTTTAAATTAACATGTCAAATGTATATGTTAGGGTTAAACATAATTAGCGAAGATCTTTTCCACTTACATGGTCCAAGTTAAATATAATTCAATTGATGTTCTCAGCAACTATATTATCAAAATGTTGTCAATGAAGCAAGAAGAATCAGATGAAAATAGATCTAGAGTTACATATTAATTGTCTAAATGAAACCAAAATGTGAGAGCAGTACAATGATAATGTCACTTTCTAAATTCTAACACCTATCATCAAGCATTGTAAACTAAACTTTCTAACACTTTCTATATGCAATTGGACTTAACTAAGCATTTTAACTTCTAACTAAACTAAAAATTCACACATACCTTCAATTTCATATATTTCATGTTAGCTTTCCTCTTATCTTCTTCTGGTGTCACATGTCCAACATTTTTCTTTTTCCAACTTCATCTGTTATGTGAACATCACAACTGCAATATGCGAAATCCCAAATACTCTATTTACTTTGCAAGTTCATGAGTTACACAGAGTCTTGTTGTTGATAGGGTAATGAATTAGTCCAATTTCCATTAAGGCTCTAAGTACTCTATTAGTTTTGATTATTGAAAATTATCCCAAAAAAACAAGAGTTTGCTAAATCATAGAAGTTGACAGAAGAAGGAAAATCCCATGTAGCAGAGAAAGGAATCTACATTTCAGAAGTTGATAGAAGTCATGGTTACACCATAATTTACACTACTCAAAATCTCACACTGTGACACTGATCAAAATGTGGAACAAAAAACTTTCACACTAACACTACAAAGATCCATGCTCACATCTTCAACCCTGAAGAGAAGCACATACATCTATTTGTAATTTTTTTTTTTTTTTTTTTTTTGTCATTTTAGAACAAAACTATATATAAAAGAAAAAAAGATGCTGAGACAGCATGTTATTCTTCATTGATAGTTTGGTTGTCAAACCCTGCAGTTTTGAGGAAGGGGAAGAATACCATCGAAGAAATCGCCGAAATAGCCGCGTGGCTCGTGTACTAGCCTTGAGATGATATCCCTTAGCGTGATTAGTCCTTGTAGGTTTCCATCGTCGTCCACGACATAGACCCGATGAATCTTCTCACGATCAAGCAACTTAATCAAATCCTTGATTGAGCAATCAAGTTTACATGTAATAAATTCACTTAACATTGGGTTCGCATCTTTATTCTTCTCTAGGTAGCTTCTAACCGATGTCACGAAGTCCTTTACTGTAATAGATCTGTTATTGAGAGAAAATCTAATCAGATTTAGCTCTAAGAAAAGAAAAAATTAAGCTGAGAAACCAGATGATCTTAATGTGATGACAGACCTATAATCATGGTAGATTTCTGGGGCAGTTAGCAAGAACTGAACATCTCGCAAGCTTATATTACCAACTGCCTTGCCCTGATCCCTGTCTATCACAGGCACCCCTCCAACTCTCTTCTTCCTCATCAGTTTAAATGCTTGAAGCACTGGTTCATCCTCATAAACCTGAAAATATGGAAACACTCCACTGTGAAGCTCATCAAGATCAAGAAGATTCATCTACAAGGTATATTATTTTCAGATTATCGTCTTGTAGCTAAGCCTAAGCAGATTAAATATTTTCAAAGAGGATGTATTTCCGGGGTTGATAAGATTAATGGGTGATAGTTAGGGAAAACTAATCTCACCTTGCTTGAGTTTTGCTGAAATTCAACTTAACTCTCCTTTATTTCTAGAAACATGCTTGAGATTTAAGTAACAGTAAGCTCAATACCCTTGTATTTTCTAAATACAACACTAAACACCACTCATAAACACAGTACTAACCACCTCTAAAGAGAATAACACAGGATTATAATGTAAGTTATTTTCCATTGGAATAGCTACAAACCTTGATGATTTGGTCTGGTGTCACCAAGGGAAGACCAACTTCAGATAGGCTCTTGGTTCCCCAGCTTTCAAACCACTGAAGCCCAGCACATTCCGCCAGCATATGAATCACTGCAGACTGTGTAATAATGTTGTCAATTCTACCAGCACCTAAATCCACCACAGGGACACTCTTCATCTTGTACTTAGAAAGCAGCAACAGCATGGTTAGAAAAGAGTTTGAGCTCTCCAAAGCAAGGAACGGCGCCCACCGGAACGTCCCTGAAATTTCTCGGACCTGTTTGCACCCGGAGAAAAAGCTCGCAAAATAAATAGACAAGTATATAATTAAGATTAAATCAAACAGATGGAATAGGTGGAACAAGTATGGACCTTGGTGTTCTTGTAAGGCTCAGAAGAAATGAGATCCTCAAAAAAGTTCCCTGAAGTAGTTGCAGCAGATCCAAGGCCTAAGTTTTCGAGTTCTACAGCAAAGGCTAATCCGTTTGCTTTAGCTGCAATAGCACTTGCACTGCTTGGAGTGGTTGGAGTAGATGGACTTGTAGGAGTTGCAGGTTCAGACTGTCAAAGAGCATAGCCACACACTGAAAAACTTAGTACAAAAATATTAGCTAAATTAATTCCAGTTTCATATGGTTCATGAATTGCATTTAAAAAACATCTAACTATAACATGCATAGATAGGAACAATAACAATCACATGAAATTCACATTTGACAGTACTAGATTCAATTATACATAATTTCTAACCTGATAGAGAATCCACACAGCAATTCCAGCAAACTCAATTATTCCTATGTATCTATCAAGCCAACTTGCATCTTCAGGTGCTTCAACATCCACCACAGGTGCACTCAGAATGTTGTGACGTGCCAATACTTTCACAGCTTCGGCTAGTGTGGCATCTGATTTTATCTCTATTTCTGTAAAACACACACAACAAAAAATAAATAAAATAAAAATACACATGCCTATGATCACATGGTTCTGATCAAAAATCACTTTTTTCTTTCATTATCAATCATCACTTGCATGAAAAAACAAAGATCCTTATTGTTATTGAGAGAGACCTTTGTTTGCAGGAGCTAAAGGGAAGGCAGAGACAGGAATGCTTTCAAAACAAGCATTAAGCTTCTCAGTGGGACTTAGCTGTGGCTCCATAACATCCCAAAGATCCTCCACTCTCATACCAAGCTTTGCTTCTGGGCTTCTTGGACCCTCTCCCGCCATTGTATCCATTGCCAGCATTTTCTTTCTCTTTCTCTTTCTCTTTTTTTTCCTTTTTTTTTTCTCTCTCTGTAACTGCAATGCTGCTGATGATGATGATGACAAGCTTATAATAACATCATTCTTCTCCAAAACATCCCCATAAATAACTGAACCATAGAGAAAGAATCACATAACCTGTTACACAACACAATTATAAGACACTGTCCTATCATGACACGTGGATGGCTACGATTTGGTTACACAGTGTGATGATGAGCATAGTGGTCAACGTGAATGGTTATGTCCTTCCCTTATTAGTCGCTATACTTATCCAAATTTGTAATAGTTAATTATTGAACAGAAAGCACATCCTCATCCGGTTTTTACTATGGGCCACACTGATGTGAGCCTGGGAGTGGTTTCCGCTCATGGGATTGAATTGTGTGACGATTCTTGCTGCTAATTAATTATTAATTAATTAATTAATTAATAATGATTAAATATTTTATTCTTTAATCAATCTTCTTGCCTAAAACTAGAAGATTAATTAATAAGGATGAAACATGTGTTAATTCTAAAAATGGTTGTCTGAAGGTGATGGATTGATTTTTTTTATTTTAACTTTCCATCACATAAAACTTTAAAATTTCATTGTATTTTTTTTTTCCTTTCTTGTTTCTCCTCCCTCTATTTTATTTAATTATAAAATTATTTATATATATATATATATATATATATATATATATATATATATATATATATATATATATAT
>JASCZI010211685.1:57675-68117 GCA_036250425.1 Stylosanthes scabra | reverse complement strand
TATATATATATATATATATATATATATATATATATATATATATATATATATATATTTTTTTTTTTTTTAATTTTAATATATATTGGATGCATGTGACTAATTTGGTAATAGTAAATTTATTATAAAAATACGTATGTATACATGTATTTTATATTATAATATATATTTTATATAGTTTAATTTTAATGCCGTAAAATATTTTATATAATTAGATACACACGAAAACATCAAAATTATTTTGTATTAGCAGTAACGAAATATATGGTATAAAATGTTAGGTAATAAAGTAGGGAAGTTGGCAGCACTATTTCCGGTGAGTTACCTCTCCGGAGGGACATGCGTGATCTTAATCATCACCGGCGGTGGAACCATGGACCAGCTATTCAAGATACTCTGTGCAAAGGATAATTGCACTCATCACTCACTAACCGGAGTTCAGTGGTTCTTGATCTTTACTTGCATAGCCATTCTCATAGCTCAGTTGCCTAACCTCAATTCACTCGCTGCTGTCTCTGCCGTGGGAGCCTTCGCCGCCATCACCTATTGCACCCTCTTTTGGGCCATCTCCGTTAAGAGTGGTAAGCCCAATGATGACGTGTCCTATGCTACAACACTGGACGGACAATCCTCCCGCGTCGCCAAGGCCAACGACGTTATGAATGCCATTGGAATCATTTTGCTTGCTTTCAGAGGCCATAATCTCATACTCGAAATACAAGTAATTGATTTTAGTATACACTTAGTGTTCGTTGATATAACACAGTTATTCATGTATATTCAACTATCATTCTCATGGTGATGCAGGGAACTCTTCCATCAGATTTAAAAGAAAATAAATCCAAGGGAAAAATGCTTAGAGGAGTCATCATTTCGTATGTAGTGATTGCCCTGTGCGTTTATCCCCTTGCTATTACTGGATTTTGGGCTTATGGGAACCAGGCAAGAACTTTAACTTAATATATATAAATGATGAATAATGCAGGGAACCAATAAAAATTCAGTCAATATCAATCAACAATTTAAATTTTATTTTCTAAAAAAAAAATATAAAGTTAACTGATTGTTGACTACTTTTTGTTAGTTATCGTTACTTTCTCATAAACGATGAATATATATAATTTCACAAAGTTAAATTAATGACTGTATGGTATGTTCGTTGCTTGTTGCAGATTGAAAAGGAAGGTCTATTGAGTTCGTTTGCAGATGTGCATGCTCATGAAGTAGCGAGATTCACAATAGGAGCAATTTACTTTTTGGTAATTATACATTGCTTGAGCAGCTACCCAGTGTATGCCATGATCTTCTTTGACAACATTGAATTAAGGATCACAGCAAGAAAGAACATGAAATTACCAAGGTGGGTCAGGACATGCATTCGTCTATTCTTTGGCGGATTAACATTCTTCATAGCAGTGGCTTTCCCATTCCTACCACAATTGTCACTGCTTCTTGGTGGAATCGCATTTGTGCCAGTCTCTTATGCATACCCTTGTTTCATGTGGGTTGCTATTAAGAAACCACGTAGGAGAAGCTTTGCTTGGTGCTTCAACGTTGTTCTTGGTTGCTTAGGATTGGTTATTGCTGTTCTTTTGATAGCTTCGGCTTTGAAGACTCTCATTGATAAACGTCTCAATGCAAATTTCTTCAAACCGTAATAACAAGAACCCATCTGATTAACTGTTTAACTGTTATTGTTCACTGGTTTCTCAAAGAAGAATTGAGTAACTTTAGATCATTTTTTATGTCCATGTACACAAAATGTGTAAGTAAATATGTTAAAAGTTTGAATAGCTGTTGTAGTGCTATTCAATTCAATCTATCAAAACAGAGAGTTTAACACAGATTTATCAGTTTCTGTCAATAATTCACTACAGTTTTAGAAACAAACAACATCCAAATTCAACAAGATTTACAAACAGAGTCAATGGATAACAAAAAAAATAAGGATCCATATCTTTACACGTGAGAGAGACACTAAGGAGAAGAGAATTAAATCAATTGTAGAAACATGAATCTACCAAGTGAAGAGGTTTGCCGAGTTTGTTGCCATGCAAGGTGACAGGACATCGGATTCTTGTGTAGAATTTGGACTTGACCAATCTTCCTAGGATATAAGCCCTTGATCTCACCACAAATGTGAGGTTCAACGGCAATGCAACACTATCCATGTGCTGTTTTGTGTCGCCAAGAACGGACACGCCGCCGTAGAGCGGAATCTGGTGTCCTAACACCACTACCACTTGCTTCCTCTGACTCTTCCTGTGCTGGTAGAACTTCTGCATCTGTTATTTATAGCATTCCATTTGATGAACACAATGTTAGACAAACTAATTGTGTAGATACTTCAACACTATCTCAAAACTCTAAAGAGTGCAGAAAATTACTTAGTCTGAGTTATGACACTTGACAATGGAACCCAAATCCAAATACAATAACATAACACTATAATTCTAGATGAGTCTCAAGTAAAGTAGTAAAAGATAATTCTAATTTGCAACATCATGATAGTTTAATTAAGTTAGAAACTAGTAATGTAATGTGAATGTCTATGGGAAATTTAATTGGAATGGGGCCTGTTTGTATGGCCAAGTCTTAATCTAATCAAAACAGTACTCCCATTCGGCCATTCCTCTATTAAAATGTGTGTGAAACCCACGTGAAAGAGAGAGAGAGATGAGTGTAGGGATTTCATGAAAGGAATCATTTTTTTAAGAAGGAAAACATTAGCAATAACAAACAAGTAGGTCCCCCACAAGTAAGTTGAAGTTGAAGGATGAATACAGAAGGAGAAGGAAGAGAAGCAGCCTTTTTTATTCAGCAAACAAAAAAGCCAACAAAAAGAACCAATCAAACATAGAAGCTTGTTCACTATGTTTGTGCTCCCCAATACACTCCTCTGCTCCTCTCTCACTACAAATTTGACGCCCCCCCACACACACAATCACACTGCCCCATGCCCCTTCCACCCTCCCAAACATACATCATCACCATCACTAATAAAATTATGTCTACTAATAATAAATAAAATGATACCTGGCCGGAGGCTAGTTTGAGTTGGTAATAGTTAAGCTGAAGAGGGGTGGAGATGACGTGGACGCCAAAGAAGGTGGCAGGGTTTCTGTATGAGATCCTGACCGTTGAATTCAGAGACAGCATATCCGTTGGCACACCTGTTCCATCGTTCCCGGATTGTACATTCAGGTTCCAGAACACCATGTTCTGCATTCCATTCCATTTTCTTTTCTTTATTACTACTATTTATTTATTCTTATCATCAATAATCAAACAACAACAATGATCGCGTTTTAGGCCCCACAACATATTATTATTATTATTATTATTAAATTCAGAAACTCATGATTTGCACCATTCAACATTAAAGTCAAATTAAAAAAAAAAGAATGCAGAAAGAGTCAAGGTCAATTATGTAATTACACACTCCATAGTAGTGTTAATGTCTCTGTGAGGTCTGAGCAGCTGAAAACTTTACTCAGAGAGAACTCAAAGAATCCAATGGAATGTAATGCATGAATCATGAACGAGTTATAACTCGGATGGAACGACCACTGAGTCAACTCGGAGAAAAATGAAGGTTACCGTGACGGTGACGCGAGGCTCGTAACTCTTGCTGGCACCCCAAAGGATCAACGAGAACATGGAGAAGAGCGTCACGAACAGGAGGAAGAAGCAGAAGTAGAGACGGATGTTACGCCCGGAGTCACCATAACCGTCGTTGTCGTCGTCGGTATCGTCGCCGGCGGCTTCTGAATCGTGGCGGGAGAGCTTCTTCCAGGGCGCGGCGGAGGAGGAGGTGTGGTGGTGGTGGTGAGGGTGGCGCCCAGGGTTCTTGAGGGAGGCGGAGAAACGAGAGGTGGAGGACTCGCGGGAGTGGTGGACGGGGGAGCAGACGTAGTAGTGGTGGTGGTGCTGCGGCGATGCGGCGGGGGAGGATCCGTAGGACATCTTGTCGATGACGTCATGGTTGGAGGGGCTTTGGACGTAGTAGAGTGGACGGCGAGGGGATCGCGGCGGCGAGGATGTTGATTGGTCGATGCTTACGTCGGAGTCGGATTTAGTGTGCATTCTAACTCCTCCCATTGTTGTTTTGTTTTGAAGAGAGGCTGTGGCTGTCACGGTAGCAGAAAAAGGAAGCTTTTTAAATATACTTTTCAAAACGGTCACATAATATCAAGGGTTAAATACCAAATATTCTACTTTTTATTACTACCCTTTCCCATCTTTATTAAGCTAAATCATAAAATCAAATTAAACTATTCTGTGTGTGCAATAAATACATAGATTATTTTTGCACATTTTTAATGTGGTAAAAATAATTTATGTGCAGTTAATTTGACAATTAATTTTCTACTTGAATATATAATAGGGTGGAATTTGGAATTGAAATTTACTTTTATTATTTGGATGAATACTCGATCTGACATGTTCTGACATGTTTGACTAAAATGTAATCTAACAATTTTAAATGATAATTTCATGGGAAGTTTTTTAAGTTTCCACCTTATTACTGACTTCTAAGTGTTGGACCAATGTTAATAACTTTATGCCAGAAAAGATCTTTAAAATAATAAATTTTTTTAAGCTATTATAAAAAGGTTCAACTGTAAGGTAATGGGGTCACAATAAGAAGGGTTTTACGTGCTAATCAAATAAGTTTAGTAATAATCATGTGTGTGTTAGAAGTTTGATAATAACAGTTGTTTTTGTAAGTTTTAATTTAGTATATAATGCTATGAGAAAGGTATATATTATCCATATTTGTAATTTAATTAATTACTATTTTATCTGTGAAACAATTTACCCATTAGTGAAGGAAATTAATTTTGTATTCCAAAAGATAAATTTTATATGACAAAAGTATTTAAACATTAATTCAGCCATGAAATGATTTATAAGCTTTGAGCTTATATAGATAGAAATGAATAAAAAATATGTTCTATTCTCAATTTTTTTTTTTTTACATTAAATATACAATGAATTGTGGAAAGGTGTACCTTTTATTTTTGTGCTGTTGCGTTGAAAAATTGGTATAAACGTGTTGGCAATGCAATGCTGAATACATTTATTTATAGCATATCTCCTTATTCAATTTTATCATTTCTTGTATAGTAGGTCAATTTATTTGGAAAGATCATTTACTTCTTTGTTAGACTTTTCTCCGGCTTATTATTTTGCTATTTAAAGTACATTTTGAATACCTCATCACCAAAATTTAAAAACCATATCGTTTACCACAAAAAAAATAATAATTTTCTTCGTTAAATACATATTAAATATTCTTACTTTTTAGTATTTCAATATTGGTAGTAAAATCTTTGGTGGATTGGGGTTTATCACACATTTCCAAATGCCCAAATTCTTTTGTGATTTGTAGGAGGCTGAGGCAGGCACACTAAACTTGAAGGTTTTACTTTAATTTACCTCCCTCGTATGTGTGACTTGTTTTGTTTTGTGTGTGTGACTTGTTTCTTAAGCTATTTTTTTCCTTTGTCCTCTCTTTACGAGGGTGTTGAATTGATGAAATCAAATAGGAATTAGAATTAGAATTAGAATTTTAGTCAAGGATACGTGTGGATTGTCATTGAGACACTAATTCACCCCGTTTTGAAAAAAAGAAAAAGATTCTTAAATAAGTTTGTGGAGTTTAAGAATGCATGAGCACGATCAAAAAGGAGTGTGGGGCCAAATTTTCATGCATTAGAAGACATGAAGGTTTTGGTCTTGTTTTGCGAATTTGCACCGGCAGTAACAGACCCTACGACGCGCTTTGTAAGAACACTTACTTGGAAAGTGGACCCCACACTTTCCAATTCCATTAGGTAGGGCTTAGCCTATGGTTGTGGACCCCACCATCCATCCTCACCGTTTGATTCTTGGGCTCAAAGATCAACAAAAATTAGCCCACAGTGAATGGTTTTCAGAATCCTTTATAAAGGAGAAGCCTACACCATACTCCTTGGGTACCAAAATCTGAGGGCCTAATCTACTATAGCCTACGCTATTGGATCACATGATTGCCTGAGATGGATTCAATATCTGATTCCCTTGAATTATTTATGCAAGTGACATGACTTTTCAATTCAATAAATACCAAATTGGTACTGCACATCTTAGTGGTAATTGATTTGAGTTGCCAATCTGATTGCGTCAAATTCCTTTAAAATAAGCATTCGATAATGAATAAAGATAAAATAGGCACTCAATAATGATTAAAGATTAGCCTGGTGTGCTGAGTCTAATATTAGGATTGGAAGTTAGCCGAGCCGAGTTAAGCTAGGCCAAGTTCAAACTCAGCTCACGAAAATTGAGCTTGGTTCACGGCTCAACTCATTAATAATCGAACCTATTTTTAAGCTCAAACTTGACTCATCGAAAGCTCACGAGCTAGCTCGAGCTCACAAGTTAGCTCGAGCTCACAAGCCGGCTCAAATAACATGAATATAATATATAACTGTATTTCAATAAATTATAATAATGTAACACATATCTAAATAATAGTAAGTAACTACTAAAAAAATTAGCCAACGTCAATCAAGAATATAAAAAAATTCAATTCATTTGTAATTATTATTTTACCCTTATTTTCAATGTGATTAATATTGACTAACTAATTGTTGATTATAAAAATTTTTTATATATAAAACATCACCTTTATATAATAAGTGATTAATACTTTATACTTTGAATATTATGTGTATTAATAATTTAATAAATAAATAAATATTTATATATATTTTCGAATAGGCTCACGAGCTAAATTAGCTGAGCTTACCCGCTCAAGCTTGGCTCATTTAATTTTCGAGCTTAAACCTATGTTCAAGTTCGGCTCACCAGCTCACGAGCTCAACTTATCGAGCCGTTAATGAGTCGAGTTCAAGCTGGCTTGGCTTGACTCACTTCCAGCCCTATCTAGAATATTCTCAAAAAAAAACCAAATTTGTACAGTCCATAAAAAAAAAAAAAATTGGTAAGCCGAGTGCTAACCTACCAAAGAATCAATTTGTCCAATGAAACTAATTATTGTGGACATTTATAGAATAAAAAATTTCTCAAAAACTAAATTGGTTAGACTTGCTCCTAAGATGGAGCATGCCAAACTAAAGTCAATAGCAATTTCCAATTATTTCTTTATCGAGCAGAGTATAAGAACCACCAATACCGGCAACACTAATTCCTTCTCAATGAGGTGTTTCACAGCTGTTCATATCCATTCCTTTTTGTGGTCCAATCGCATTCATAGTTCTGACTTCTGAATTTCCAACATCATACTTTGTCAAACACTCAAACAGTTAATTCTACATAACATTTAAGCAAGATGAATATGATTATGATTTGGAGTTTTCATGAAACTACTAACATTTGCAATTTTGTTTTTGTCATGGAAATTTGCATTGTATCTTGTAATTTTAGAAACGAAACAATGATTCCAAGTGCAAATCAAAACAATCAAAAGCTATCCTGATTTGTAAACGCTACCTCAGGCCCATTACTAGAAACAGGCCCATTGCTAATTTGGGCCTGACCATTACTACTTAACTCAAACTCCTTAACGAGCTCAGGATCCACATTCTCCTCAGGCTCCCAAGTGGGCTCATCCATATCAGCCCACTTAACCAAAAACTCCGGTCTCCCTTCATCACCGACTCTCTTCCCAACCACCGCCTCTGCCACCGCATACTCAAGGCCAGCCTCGTAATCCCTAACCAGATCCTCCGCCACAAACCTCGCCTTTACCCACTCGTTGGCGCTGCCATCCTTCCACCGCACAAGGTACTCCAAATTCGCACCCTTCCCCCTCCGCTCAATAATCTCCTCCACCTCCGCGAACTCGAAAACCGCGCCTTCCAAAACCCTAACCACACCTTCCAACCCGATCCTCCTCCCAAACTGCATCGGATTCCCCTTCGGCGTCGCCTTCAGAAGCTCCCTCGCCAGATCCAGCGCCGTTCTCCCTCGATCGTCTTCCACCTCAGGATCCGCGCCGACGTCCAGCAGAAGCTTCGCCACGCCGGGCCTCACGTATCCCGCCGCCATGTGAAGAGCGGTGAGACCGCCGGCGTTGTCGCGGTGATCGACGTCGGCGCCGGACTCCGCGAGTAGCCGGACGCACGGCTCGGAGCCGAGCCCGGCGACGAAGAGGAGTGCTGTGCGGCCGTCTGAGTCGACAGCGTTTACGTCGCGACCGTCATCGGAATCGAGAATTTGACGGAAGGCGTCGTGGTCGGCTTTCTTGGCGGCGGTCCACCAGGGAGATTCGTATTCGGAGAGAACGTCTTTGGCTATGAAGTCAGAGGGAACCCAGGAAGGGGCATGACCGTCTTTCCACTCTATGAGGTACTCCATTCCGGTGGCGTCTTGGAGGGCTCTGCTTCCGATGATTTTCTTGACCTCGCCGAAGGATTCATCTTCGGTGAGAGGTGGCTGGCTCTGGTTTTGGAGTGCGGAGAGAGAAGGGAAGGGGAGGGGGATGTGGTTGGGTTTGTGGCGGAAGGGGAGGTGGTGGGTGGAAGGGAAGGATTGTTTGAGAGTGAGAAGGAGTTTGAGGTGGGAAGCTGGATTAGCTGCGAATAAAACAGCATCCATGGTTTATGGTGGTTTGTTCAACATGTGTAAGTTGCATGGCGAGTGAGAGACAAGTGAAAATGGAGTATCAGAAGAGGATAAGGAATTACATCTCATGCTTTCAATTGGATAAGAGATAAGATCACCTTACTGTGTTTTTTTTTGGGCCAAAATGGAGCATACGAGTAGTGTGCCTATAATTGGGCTTCAATGTCCAAAATTAAATTGATATGGGCTTTCACTGTCACGTTTTCTACGGATACCACCACAAATGGATTTATATGGCCAACCAATTTACAAAGTTCCAAAGCAAGTACCTGCCCAGTGCCCAAAGACCCATTTCAATTTTTTATTTTTTATTTTTTTTAAGACGAGACTCGAACTCAAAACCTCTTACAACGGCGAGGAAATAATTTCATCGGGGCTACAAAATATAATTAAAACAACACATAAAATACTCGAAAATAATAATTAATGTTATTTTGGTACCTATTGAGAATTAATATTATTTTCTGACAATAATTTTTCATATATGATTTATATCAAGTTTCTCTTGAAAATAGTTTTATTTCAAATAAAATAAATTTACTAAAGAAAATAATAATCATCACCTGACAGATGATAACCTGAAATAAAGTCCACACATGTTGCGTTCATATAGAAACAAGCAAATGAAATGTTATATACGCCAATCTTATGTTTGATTTCATTTTTCTTTCTCTTTTTGTATTTGTTCCACCTCATACGCATCAATTAAGGTGGAAATTGGAAAGTCATTGCACTTCATAAGCATTTGTATGTCTTAATTCTTGAAAATGAATGTCATAAATTAAATATGAATAAAAGTCGTAGTAGTATATGTCAACAAAATTGTCATTTGTGAATGTTGAAGCACATGAAACAGATCATACACTCCCATGTGACTCGTCTAGCTCGTTTGGGAAATCAACTAATGATATTTGCTTAAATCAACCACCAAAAACAAAGCATACTAAATTCCAACAAATTTTTTATTCTTTTATTTCCACCCTTTAATTTAATCAACAATAGTCAAATGCAGCACCTTTGTATAAACAGTCAAGAATGATCGAAGTTTCTATACATAAAATAATCTTATTCATATAAGATTGAGATTTTCCATGGCCCCATGCATACGAAGAAGCTTCCCAGTTGTTATTATTCTCTCCTAAATTAAACTCCAATCACGAGGCTACTTCTACACCCAACACCCAAACACCATGCAAAGAATGTTCATTATGTGACAACCTCATCATTGTTTCCGCGTACAATTATTTTCTGTTTCAACTTAAAATATTAGGCCGCAAATGAAAAAACCATACTTAAAAAAAAAAAGGTTGGCTATGTTATAGAATTAAAACTATAAAAAAGAGAATAATAAAAAAAGTAAAAGAGAGAGCTAGAGAGCAAGAATATGAAACTCGTATTGATTTTTGAATATGAAAAACTTATGAAATCATAATCCTATTTATAGTAAAAGATTTACTATTACATGAAAAGGAATGAACGACTATAATTCATTTACTATGCAACATAGTAACTTGATTAGGAATGGACAGTCATTATTTATTGGGTTACTATGCAGCATAGTACCGGCAAAGTAACCGGTTGCTGACACTCAATTATTTATAACACTCCCCCTTGGACGTCCATTACGGATATGCCTCATTAAAAATCTTGTCAAGAAAAATCCTGTGGGATAAAAACCTGACTGAGGGAAAAAGAGTGCGATATCCTGTATGATGAGCACTGCCTCGTTAAAAACCTTGTTTGGAAAAATCTTATGGGATAAAAACCAGATCAAGGGAAAAAGAGTACAGTCTTCCCCTGTTGGTTACATCATT
>JASCZI010211685.1:34476-50093 GCA_036250425.1 Stylosanthes scabra | reverse complement strand
TGTATATATATATATATATATATATATATATATATATATATATATATATATATATATATATATATACTTATATTACACTTGATCAATAATGACAAGATTAAAGAGTAATAACTAAACATTATTTAATTATATTTATTTACAGGGCATTTTGATCAATGGCCAATTTCCAGGGCCTGAAATCTATGCAGTTACCAATGACAATTTGATCATCAATGTTCACAATAACTTGCCTGAGCCGTTTCTTCTAACATGGTTCGTATCAACTTCTCTTCTTCATCTCTATTTTTATACAAAATTTGCACGTAACATCTTCCATTCAAAATTTCAAGAGTGAAGAACATAAATGGTATATTGACATTCAAATATGCAATAAAAAATCACAGTAAATTGCACTAGTACGTAATTAATTAGTCCTTCCACTACAAGTCTAATTCAATTTTCATCCTTTTTTTTTTATATTTTAGTGCTGATCGTGTTTTAATTAATTTGCATTTTTCTCATCATTGCGTGATATTGAAATCTAGTTATATCATATGATTTATCACAATCACAATCACACCGGCATGAATACGAGTAGTACTATGAACTGAACATGTGTTTAAATGATTAACTGTTGAAATAAGAATTAATTTAATGATCCATTATGATGGAATTATTGATTCTTTCTTCGGAGACATTAATTGAAAATGAAGTTATCAAAATTCTCATTGTCGTTCAATTGAATAATATGATAGGAATTAATGAATTATTGTATCTTAACAAAGATATCATAATTTTATAATAATAAATACATATAAAAACAATTGTATATTAGTTGGCAAACAAATGTATATGAGAAGTTAGTTTGGGGAACACAAGGTTGGTTATTCATTCACGGCATCAAGTAATGGGGGAAAAACACACACACACTTGTTGGTTATGGAAATGTAATTTAATCTGTAATCCAACTTCCCAAACAATGCACCTACAATTAAACTATGCTTTTGCTTCACCTAATCACTTCCAATGCTAATCAAATGAAAAAGTATGTTCTCTTCTATTTTTATTCTTTTCACCTTTTTCTATATCATTGGATTTTTGTACTAACATATACAAATATTATTGCTTTTAGTTGCTTCTACTTGATGTATTTGTTTTGTCAAAATTGTATGTTTTAGAAGACTCTCCAAAGTCTATATTTGCACGACACAAAATGAGTTGAGATAAGACGAAGCCGCAACAAAAAGCAAAAGAAACAAATCCCTGTTTTTTTTTTTTTTTTTTTTCACTTTTCTTGGGTTCACCAAGTGAGCAACCGAGCATTGAGTAGAAGCAACCGTAAACTTTTTTTAAAAAAAAATAAAAAAGAAAAAGAATTGAATTGATTCACATTGAGATTGACACAAAGCTGAAATAAAAAACAAAAACATGAGTTTCATAAAAGTTTGTCTCACCCATCACCTCCTCGCACTTTAATATTGTCACGGACCAAACCCTCTCACCGTCAGGCCCACTTTACAAAAATATTCACGGGTCAGGCCCATACTTCATTTGGAATCGTGAAAAGTTATCACATTGAAAAAAAAAAAAAATTGTATATTCTACTTCAATAATTTTCAATTTAATCACTGACCAAACCAATTGGGTTAATGTAATAGTTAGTTCACTAGTCCGCTTAAGCAAGTATCGGAGTTTTAAATCATGTCTTGTGTATATAGCAACCCATTGGCCAGATCTCAAATCGAAAAAAAAAAAATATCAAACATATCAAATTATTTAATAATTTTTTAATTATTATATTTATATAAAAAAAATTTGCACGAATAATTAATTTTATATTGATAATGAGATTTGTTGACTGAAATTGAACAACAATAATAGGAATGGTGTTCAAGAAAGGAGAAATTCTTACCAAGATGGAGTATATGGAACAACATGCCCTATTCCACCTGGGAAAAACTACACATACACACTTCAAGTGAAAGACCAAATTGGAAGCTTCTTTTATTTTCCATCACTTGCTCTCCACAAAGCTGCTGGTGGTTTTGGTTCCCTCAAGATCCTAAGCAGACCCTTGATTCCAGTCCCATTCCCACCACCTGCTGATGATTTCTCTCTTCTTATTGGTGATTGGTACCAAATTGACCACAATGTAAGTAACTCTCAACTCTGTGACATTACATTATTATTACTTTCATTCTTCTCTTCCCTTATTAATACTAATAATTTCATTTGCATCAATTCCAGAGGCTGAAGGGTGTTCTTGATCGTGGACACAAACTTCCATTCCCTCAAGCTGTTTTAATCAATGGTCGTGCAAATGGGGCAACTTTCTCAGTTGAACAAGGTATATATAAATAATACTAGTATTTAATCGCAAGGAAGTTATTCGGTACAGATATAAGATAATACAGATATGAAAGATTCTCTTACAATACAAATCTTAATATTTTACTTTTTACATGCCACAAAAATTAAAATAAAATACAGATGTGGACATATTTAAAATAAAATCGACATCTTTGCACCATTTACATCTATACCGACTAACTTCTTAATTCTATTATCATGTTTATTTATTTTTTGTAATAACGCTATTTAACTCTGAAATGAACAACAGGAAAAACATACAGGCTTAGGATATCAAATGTTGGACTTCAGAACACACTCAACTTCAGGATTGAAGGGCACAGCATGAAGCTGGTGGAAGTTGAGGGAACTCACACATTGCAGACCACATATAGCTCAATAGATGTTCACGTGGGACAATCTTATTCGGTGTTGGTGACAGCAGATCAAGCACCAAAAGACTACTACATTGCTGTCTCAACTCGTTTTGCTACTAAGCTCCTCACATCCACTGCTGCACTTCACTATTCTAACTCCCAACAACCTCTTTCTGGTCCTGTTCCTCCTGCACCTACCCAACCTGATTGGTCCATTCAACAAGCTCGTTCAATTAGGTATACATTTATCATAGACATTAACGGTTAAAATCATTGGAATACCTGAATTGAGATTATTGAAGAATTAAATTTATTATTGCAATTGAAACAGGACAAATTTGACAGCAAGTGGACCAAGGCCAAATCCACAAGGCTCATATCATTATGGTCTGATAAACATTAGCAGGACAATAATTTTGGAGAGTTCAGCAGCACAAGTTAATGGGAAACAAAGATATGCAGTGAATAGTGTGTCTTTTGTTCCAGCTGACACTCCATTGAAGCTAGCAGATTACTTCAAGATTGGTGGTGTCTTCCAACTTGGAAGCATCCCAGATGTTCCTTCTCATAAGCCAATGTATCTCGCCACGTCCGTCATGGCTGCCGATTTTCGAGCATTCATTGAGATTGTGTTTCAGAATCATGAAGATATTGTCCAAAGTTGGCACATTGATGGATACTCTTTCTGGGTCGTAGGGTGAGTATTCGTTAGAGATATAATGATTCATTTATTCAAAAAATTATTTCGTTCAAATTATGGAAATCTTAAGAATTCTTTCTTACATGGAATTTCTCGTACAGGATGGATAGTGGTGTTTGGACACCTGAAAGTCGTAAAGAGTACAACCTTGCCGATGCTGTTTCGAGATGCACGACACAGGTTAGTCTTCAGTTTAATCAAATCATTTAACGATTTTTAATTATTTTTTTTTATATAAAGATATCTTCATGTAAATAATCACTTATGAATTGAAATTCACAGGTATATCCTAGATCATGGACTGCGATTTACATGTCACTGGACAACGTTGGTATGTGGAACATAAGAAGTGAATTTTGGGCACGACAATACCTTGGACAACAATTTTATATGAGAGTATATTCCCCAGTGGGATCTTCAAGAGATGAATATGCACTTCCAAAGAATGCTCTTCTTTGTGGCAGAGCTGTAGGCAGAACATGATTTCTTCCAATTTCCATCATCTATATATGGATTCATTCTTTGCAAATTCAACCAAAATTTCTCTGTATCTTTACATCATTACCATCTTACTGATCATATAATACGTTTCCCTTATTGATTTGTTATTATTCTTTTTCAAATGTATGCTCTTCTTTTAATGGAATGGAATGTATTAGCAAATTATTGTGTCCTTACCTTAGTGAAGGGATACAAACTTTTGTAGAGGCCACAATACCCAATAAAATTCTCCTAAATAATATGATTATTTAAGCACCATGTTTCTTCTTGTAGCTTTGATTTTGTGTTAGATTTGTAGACTACCCTAAATATGGCAGAGCAAATGAGAAATTTAAATAGGGACCTCTAGCTCCAACGCCATTTGCTCTTTTTCCCTATTAGAAATTTTGGATTCAAACCTCTCCCTCAATCTATTTTTACTATAAAAAAAAATGAGAAATACAAATAGGATAATTAATAATGCTAGATGATTATCACTTTTAATTTGTTTTAACCATTATTTAACTATCAACATTAAAAAATATTAGTTAAAGTATGATGGTAAACTAAAAGCTAAAGATGTTGAGTGTTAATGATTAAAAATAATGGCTAAAATAAATTAAAAATGATGGTTATCTAACATTTTTCTTAATATTTTAACATTTTTGCTAAGGAGTGTTTGTAAGTGAGAAAATCTTGGAAGTGAATATATTTGGAAGCTAATGCATTTGATCGTGATGGTAGATGAGTTACGGATGATAACTCTTATATTATGTGGGTGATTACTTTTATTCTTTTTGGGTGGCAACGTTTATGATAAATTTTTTAAATTTTAGATGATAACTTAATTATTGGCTTCATAAAAGTTCTATAGTATTAATTCCATAACCACGTTGCATCTAAAATTATTAGGGTTTATTTTGTTTTTATTTCTATTTAATTGAATATTTTAGTAAATTTTCTTATTTTAATATTTATATTTATCTTACAATCAATCACAAATTCACAATAGAAAAATTTAATTTAGTTTATATTTTTCAGCTTTTGTCTCTTGCTCTCAGTCTCTCTTCTACATACAATATAAAAATAAAGTAAAAGAATAAAAATAGAATACATGCATGGCAATAACCTGCCATCACAATCCTAAGTATTCATCGTAATAGTAAAAGTAGGAAACCCATACCATAATATCCATAAATTGGAATTTAGTATTCGTACTAACGTTACACAATATATTGCTTACATCCTAAGGTATGGTTGGTTTATTTCCAGAAAAAAATGGACTGACTCTATGATTATTATTGACTCATTCATTGTTCTCCCACAATTCCTTCATGGAGAAATAGCTAGTACTGGACATTGGTTGGTACTTACTATTAAAACTTTTTGAGATCCACGATCACAATCATTCACTTGTAGAAAAAATCAAAAAATAAATCACTCACTGTATTAAAAAGAAAAATAAAATAAAATAGATAAAAAGGGCCCCACGTGTTTTTGATCGTGGTCTTGGATTGAAGGCTGCTATATTAGTTGCTAGTTAGTACGAGTTACTAGTAGTACTTTCACTAATTAAGGAGTATTAATTATTTAATTTAATAATTTTGGGTACAAGTGAGAAAAGTAAAAATTGAAAGGCTCTTGCTGACTCACTCACAACCCTTTGATAAAAGGTAATTTCATGACGCAAAAGATATCAAAGTGTTAATCCATTGACACGTGTCCAATTTTCCTGTTTTGTACCAAACACGTTCATATGTAGTCGATGGTAACAGTAGCACCAGTGAATTAAAAAAGCCTATGGCAACATGCAATTAAATATTAAATATTAAATATTAAAACAGAAACACTGCCTCACTCATCTTAACGTGATGGAGATTGGAAAACTTCATCTACACACAATGTCAGATTTGTCTGCGTGTTCTTTTCCCCTGCGTGACTCTCATCCACCAAAAACTTTCACAACCACTCTCCACCGTCCGATCAACCCTTGCACTGAAAAACAAACCACAAAACGCTCTAAACTAACGCCAAAATGGAAGAATGTGTTTCCCTCGACAACTGTGTCCACGGTTTTTCCCAGATCAAATAATCAAAAAATTATTCATCCCATTTTTTTTTACCACCAAAATTGAGTGAAGAAAGTAAAGCAATATAGATTTTTTTAATTATTTAAATTTTCAATAAAAAATAGAAAAAAATGAAGAGAATTTATTTTTGAGAATTTCCACTAACACAGAACCCGATGAAGAGTTAAGCGGCGTTTGGTATTTTCCCTCGCAAGGTTAATATTTCCCTCGAGAGGCATCCAATAGGAATACGCCACGTGACGTTAACGGACATGTAAGGAAGGTGAAAGAACAAACAACGTTAAAAAGAAGGGTCCGTGGACCCCAAAGAAAAAGTGGGCGTGTCGGGTTGCTTAAGCTTAACCGTGCTGTTACGGAAAGAGAGTGGTGTCTGCAAACGGCGTCTTCTTTTTTTATGGCGTCTTTTCGGCCACTCCTTACTCCTTCCATTACCCATCAAAATCATCATCATCATTTCCACCACACTCTTATTCAGACAAAACAAAGAAAGAAAGAAAGAGAATAATAGAATGTGTGTGTGAACTCTGAACTCAACAACAAGAATTGAGAGTGTTTTTCTGTTAGCTGTTACTGTTTCTGGCGTTTCATACTGTGTGAGTCAAATGTAGGTTAGTTAGATCTGAGTGAGAAGTGAGAAGTTGGTTAGGTTTTTTGTTTTGGGAGGAATGGGGAGTGTTTCTTCTGAGGATGGTTCCGACCAGCAAAGTGACCGTTGCGGCAGTTACAGTCTCAGTGCTGACGTCAGCGAGTCCGAGAGCTGCAGTAGCTTCTGCGGACGTCGTTTTGACGCCGACGCTGGAGCTTCCAGCTCCGCTAACTTGTCTCCGCGTCCTGTCGGCGGACCTGCTGTTCCCGCCGGCGGCCATTTTCACTTTCCGTCTCAGGTCATGCTTCCGGTAATTGGAGGAAAAGATGTGGTGGTTTGGGATCACAAGCCAGAAAAAAGAGACCTTGATTTGTCAGGTACCTTAGCTGTTCTAGTTAATTTTGCATCAGATTTGCTGCATTTGTGTTTTCCTTTTTGTGATTTCGAGAATTTTGAAAGCATTTTGGTTTTGCAGAAGTGGAAATGATGAAGGAGAGGTTTGCTAAGTTGCTTCTTGGAGAGGACATGTCTGGTGGAGGAAAAGGAGTATGCACTGCTCTTGCAATCTCTAATGCAATCACCAATCTCTCTGGTTAGTAATTAGTATTAATTTTTCGTACAAATCTCTTTGTTTTAGGTCTGAATTCTAGAAATGTGACTTGGATTTGTTCTTGTTATTGCATATATAAAAAAATGGCAGCAACTGTGTTTGGTGAGTTATGGAGGTTAGAGCCGCTGGCACCTCAGAAGAAGGACATGTGGCGCAGGGAAATGGAGTGGCTTCTATGTGTGAGTGATTCCATTGTGGAGCTTGTGCCTTCCGTGCAGCAGTTTCCCGGTGGCGGAACTTATGAGGTCATGGCGACGCGGCCTCGGTCCGATTTGTACATCAATCTACCGGCTCTGAAGAAGCTAGATGGAATGCTGCTTAGTATGCTTGATGGATTTCAGGATAAAAATTTTTGGTATGTTGATAGGGGGATAATATTGGGTGATTCCAAGGACTGTGACGATGCATATTCGCCCGGAAGGAGTAGGCCTTCGGTTAGGCAAGAGGAGAAATGGTGGCTTCCATCTCCTAAGCTTCCACCAAATGGATTGTGTGAGGATGATAGGAAAAGGTTGCAGCAGTGCAGGGATTGCACAAATCAGATATTAAAGGCTGCCATGGCAATCAATAGTTCTGTTCTTGCTGAAATGGAAATTCCTGGTGCATACATTGAATCCTTACCTAAGGTAAATATTGTCTTTTCATTTGTATCTGTGATTATTACCAGTTGCATTGTGTTGCTTGGAGTTTACTGTGTTCTCTTTTATGACTTCAAATGCAGAATGGAAAAGCTTGTCTGGGGGAGATAATCTATAGATACATTACTGCTGAGCAATTCTCGCCTGAATGTCTCCTTGATTGCCTGGATCTCTCGTCGGAGCATCCCACTCTGGATGTAGCTAACAGAATTGAGGCTGCTGTTCATGTATGGAGGTTGAAGGACCACAAGAAACATCTAAACACGGTTAAAGGCCGACGCTCCTGGAGTGGAAAGGTGAAAGGCCTTGTTGCCGATGGTGGTGAAAAGAACCTTTCTTTAGCCCAACGAGCTGATACCCTTCTGCAAAGCTTGAAACACAGATTTCCAGGGCTCCCTCAAACTGCGCTAGATATGGCTAAGATACAATATAATAAGGTAAATTATCTTAATGTTCGAGATTTGACCGATTACCAAACTTGTAATCATGATTGTTGGCTTGACCATTGCTTGCTTTAGATGGAAATAATTAAATTAACTAAGCTTGTTTCAAGAATCTACTTTTTTTTTTTTAAAAAAATTATTATTGAACTCATAATCCATTTCAATTATTGCAGTTAGCCCTCACAATTTTGAACAATCATTGGGAAATTTATGAAGAACTATTATGTTAGTTTCCCACTGTTGTCCAATCAATAAAACTCTAATGAATTTTTCTTTTCCTTGCAGGATGTAGGACAATCTATTCTTGAGAGTTATTCCAGGGTCATGGAAAGCTTGGCATTCAACATAATGGCAAGGATTGATGATGTGCTTTACGCCGATGATTCCATAAAGCGATGTGCAGCGGCAGAGTCCATTTCTCTTTTCAACAGGGGAGGTTTTGGTGGTCTTCCAATCCAGAAGAGAATGACTCCAAGTCCCTTCTCAATTCAACACACCCCATATGCCTCTCCTCCATTTGCAACCCCATCGTTTTGTTCATCCTCGCCCATTACTGGTAGCCCTTGCAGTCCACGAAGGATGCATAGTGCAAAGAGGAATGGACCAAAGGACACAACAGATTCTACCAAGCCCGAAAAGGCAGCCTCGACGGAATTTGAGAGGGTCTGGTCGTACACTGGGAACCTTAGTGCAAGAAGAATGTCCAGTGATGCTCCAGAAAGAGATTGAGTTTAAAAATCAACCATCAACTATGTCTTTAAAAAGTTGGATCCAGCTAAAAGGCTTTTTGGTCCCAACTCCCAATCCCTTGTATATGAGGGTCTAATTTTGTATATTCTTACTTCTTAGGTAGTATCTGTAGGATTATGTTGGATCATTATTATTATGCCAAGGAATCATCATTCTAAAAGGTCCCCACCTAGATGCTTCTGTATAATGCTTAATGCCAAAATCAATTCAAGAATGACCATAACAGTTAAATGTTGGAATTTGCCTAGGGCTGAACAGCCACAAATATGAACAGTGACTGTTTTAATGTGAAATACTTAAAATTATTTAACTTAGTTTGGAATTCTTTAAATTGAAGTGATTGATGAGCTTCCAAATATAGTGATTGAGTAGATGTCAAAGAAGATACTTGATTAGGTAGGTTGTAAAAGCCTCCTGTGTGAATTACTTCTTGATTAGGCTAATTAATTTTTTGACCATAGCATGTGTGCCAAGAAACCATACATAAAGAATGGAATATGGAATCTAAACAACAGGGCAATGGCAACTTTTCCTTTTGCTATAATAACACTATAACAGCACTGGTGGTTCTGGCTTCTAATTTAGGTCAGGACTCTTAGATTTTTTGCTGACAATGCAGTGCTACTTTCATTTTGATTTTGATTCTGATTCTGATTCATATCATAAAATTACCCTTGGCATTGAAGATTTTTCCTTTAACAAATTGAAATTACTACCATTATTGGACATAAATTATAGAATGTATGAGGCAGGCATGAGAGGAGCAGCAGTAAATGAATCCATGTCCATTAATTCTTAGGGTTGTCCCTTAAAAGAAGTGATCTATAATTCTATATCTGCATTCTCTTTATTCTTTAACAAAACCTTGGGTAGGTTACATTGCTCTTTCTCATATAAAGGGGAAAATTGCATTAACTATAACAGCAGCAATGCATGTGGGATTGTGGCATGGTGGATTGGATTTGGACCACAATACTGTACCATCAAAACAACAAATTAATATATCAGTATTTCACTATTAAAATACAATAATAATAAATATACTCCTATGTTAGAACTTAGAAGCAATGAAGGATGAAGCAAAGCACATTTGACATTACATTATAGTGCCGTCCAAATAATACAGTGAGAACTGCCATACCCTTTCACAAACCAACCAACAAAACCATATGCTGCCGTCTACATTTAACTAAGATTGTGATGATGTTTATATGTGAACAAAATTTCTGTTTAGAGTGTATAAGGCAGGCACATAGACATAGTAGAGGTTGGTAGTGACAAAATTTAATGTTGTCACGGTTGTGGAGTATTTGTGATGTAAATAATTGCTTCGTGGATTGGAATTCTTTTCCTTACAAATACTAATGGAGTTGCTTGTGTTGTCTCTATATGTTGAAGGTCCTTACAAATAGATACACTAGAGACATGGGCCATACATTGAGGCAGGTAGGACAGAGGTATTTATGGTGATGACTATAACATATAACCAAGTCCTTCATGATTTTTATGTCACTAACTCAAAACTTATTATTAGGTAATTATGCTTTTAACACCTTTACTTGGGGTTGGGACCGTTAAGATCCGGTCGTTTAACGATTATTCAAAGGACTTTAGATGGAGCGTCGAGCTTCAATGATTAAAGTAAAAAAATGTGCCTTTGGGGGTTAAGCTCTTCCGGCGTAACTAAGAGTTATAATGGGAAGAAGGTTGATGTGTGTAAGAATAGCCCTAAAAACTCAGAATTATGATTATGGGGTTCTAGATCAAATATGGGGGGATAGGGTTAGAGAATGTGTATCCTGAGAAGGTGATGCTCCTGTTTATATAGTTTTTCATGAAATCTGTCGAGATTGTATCATATCTTTTTAGATTTGGATGATTCATTTTTCCTTATGACTCACTTATTTATGATTTTATTCTCCAAGAATTGAGTCTTGGAGGCTGATCCGTAACAGGACCTAACCTTAGTTGTAAGAAATAAAATTTTTTAATATAAAATAGGCTCTTATTTGATACATAATAAAAGAAAAAATATGAGTAATTAATAAAAAATAGTTAATAATTAGCTAACTTTATATTTTTTAAAAAATAGAATATTTAAAACATAAAAAATTAAATATTTAATTTAAATTATTAACTGATTGAATTTTTATTAGTTATTTGGCAAAGCTCGTACTAGACATATCATATTATCAAATACTATTGTTACTGCATATCACACATGACTTAAATCTAATGATTCTAAGAAAATATCTATACATTATATAAGTTTTTGCTATGTACTTCATAATTTTTCATATAAAATATATGAGTGAAATACTACCTTTTTTTCTTTATCTCTTTAAGTGTAAACAAAGATGAAACTCTAAATTTTCTTTGATCATAACAATTTCCATACCATGTCATAATATTTTTTTAAAAAAGTTTAAAATATTAAAATGTTAAAAAGAGGCACATAATAATTATATATTAAAATAATCAAACAAATTAAAATTACTCCAAACACATTTTACTTTTTGTTATACATATTTTTTAATTATTTTGTGATGATACATTAATGTGGAAGAAGAATCACTCTTTTATGGTGTATTAGTGTATATAAGAATTGCATTATATGTATATAAAATTTAGCTATATTTTAATATAAATATCATTTTTTTTATATATGAAAAATATAAAAGAAATATTTTTTAACATCTTTTAGTAAAATTATTTTCTTTATAGTATTTTCAAATAATATCCTTATTAGTGCGCATGATATATACGTATGTGTATGTATATATCAACATCAATAATAATGGGATGTAAGATAGATCGCAGTCTCTTTCTGGGCGTATCTGCTAAAATATCATTTACCTTTAATAATTTAATTTAATATAGTCGAAGAATGGTGATAATTAACTAAAGGTTGTAAAATGAAAACCAAACATTATCCTTTTAGAAGTCAAATTTTGCATTGCTTATACAATAATCTGTCATATTCATTAACAGTGAAGTTTAGAGAATTATTTTAGTTTGCTTAACGGTGACTAACATAAACCTTATTTATTATCTAACAGCTATAGAATTATCTTTCTGATAAAAAATAATATGATAAAAGTATTCTTAGTTAAGGGGATATATAAAAGGTCAAAAACCATATGTATGGAATGATAGTAACACTATTTAATCCAATAACTGTGGAGTTAGGTTCGTCTGGGTTGAGAAGATGATAATAGATTAATGGTTGGTATATACTGAAGCAAGCAGAGACAAAAGGAAAATTTTTACAAATAAAATAATAAAAAATTTTATTTCCCAAAAAAAATTAAGAAGATTTTAAATACCAAAATTCAATAGTTTATTAGTTGAACGAATTCCATGCTTATATAAACTAAAGCTTGCATTTTTTTATGCTGCTAGTCCCCCACTTATTTTTTCATTGTTCCTCTCCGTCTAGATTCTTTCTCTCTCTTTTCTTTTTTTAATTTATTTATTTAGTTATTTATTTATTTTGTTATGTTTATATTTGTTATTTATTTGTTTATGTTGTTAGTTAATTAGTTTATGTTAGCATAGTTATGTGTTAATTAGGTTGTAATAGTATTTATTTTAATAGTATTAGTATTTGATTAGTATTAGTATTAAGTAGTAATAGTTATGTGATTTTTAAATTAGTATTAGTATTTAATTAGTTTAGTTTGCCTCTAATTGTTATGAAATTAGTTTAGTTTGCCTATATTAATTTATTTAAGTGGTTAGTTTGTTTTGGGATTGTTATGTTTTAGTTAGGTTGTGATAGTAATAGTAATTTTATTGTGGTTTTAATTTGTCATAATTATGATGGATGTTTATATATGACTAAGTTATATTGATTTGTCTATGCCCGTGTTAGTTGCTCTAAATTGTTTTTTTACTTATTAGTCTAGTTTTTATTAGTTAGTTTTGCTAGTAGTTAACTCCTATTGCGTTGCCTATGCCTATGTTTGTGTTTGGGGAATTTGCACATTTTTTTTTGATGATCAACATCATATTAGTTTCATGTCAGTCGGGACTTATAGTGGATTTTTGGGTTGGCTAGGTTGATTCTTTGTTTATTGATCGTCGATGGAGCAATATCGATATCTGCTGAGGGGATATGAGGACACATTATATAGGTTGGATGCGAGCGACCACATCGCAGGGAGAATTGCACACATGGTATGTATAGTTTGGGTTTTTTTTTTGTGATAAATATAATTGCCGTAAACTCATTAATTTTATTTATATTATTTTATAGGAGCCAATGGTTATACGCACTCGTAGTAACATTATGGACCCACCAGATGACTGTATCCGAGATTTACTCCAAGTAGCTGGGTTTGGGCATGTTGCTTTCATGCTTCAGTGGGACCATGATTAGGCCCTGGTGTCTGCCTTGCTTGACAGGTGGAGACCAGAGACCCACTCGTTTCATTTGTCGTGCGGAGAAATGAGTATCACACTGCAGGACGTGGCCTACCAGTTAGGGCTGCGAATTGACGGGGATCCTGTTAGTGGGTGCATTAGCGAATGGGAGCTTCATTATGATGGAACCGGCATCGAGAGGATGTGCCTTGACTTACTAGGAGCCATTCCAACCGAAAGAGATAGACAGAGAGACAAGTGGAATGTTCAGTTGACATGGCTCCATGAGACGGTTTGCGGGGTCTTGGAGGATAACCCCACACCTGAGCGCTTTCTGCAGTACACGCGTGGTTATATCATGCAGATCATTGGTGGCTTCCTCTTTCCGAATGCATCTGACTCTCGAGTGCATCTGAGGTGGTTGCCTCTTTTGTCAAACCTTGAGGCATGCGGCCGTCTAAGCTGGAGTTCCGCCGTGCTGGCATACCTTTACCAGCAGACGTATCGAGGGGTGCATTTCGAGCAGAGGAACCTTGGCGGATGTGCAAGCTTGCTATTGTCATAGGCATATCATCGCATCCTTCCCTGCCGTCCTTTGGGAGACTTTGATGAGCCGCGATTTCCGTTGGTTAACTAATTGTTGGCTGTGCATATGCAGGTTGCGTCTGTCCGAAGTAGTTGACCCCTTGCACGTCTTCTTCTTCTTCTTCTTCTTCTTCTTCTTCGTCATCCTCCTCCTCCTCCTGAGGAAAAATCGTCGGCTCATTGTCCACATCATCATTATCAGAATCATTGTTAAGCAGATAAGGATGTGTGGTTGGATCTCTAACCACGGATTCATCATGACTATCGACCACATCCGCCGTTGGTTGATTTGAAAATGGGACGGAACCCTCGCTACTTCCCTTGGGCTGCCTGTTCAAATCTAGCATTAACCGCTTGATGTTTCTTTCTGCCCCCGGCCAGATTCCGAGTTAGCCTCTGTGTTATTCCCCTCGTCGATCGGAAGCGCATATAGCTCTAACAAAGGCATAACAGCTAGATGTAGGTGCCATTTTCGGATTAGCGTAACATTCGCATTGTAACACCCTATTATCCATATTCTTATGCTATAGTCATAGGTCAGAAGTCATAAGGTGATACGACTCAAGGAGGAAATATAATACATAAATATTTAGAAAGAAATATTAATCAAGGAGGCATGTAAATGGATCTAAAAGAAAATTTCGCAAATACGTATCACACGTATCATCATAATAGCGGGGTAATTAAAACACTCAGAGGAGGAATAGAGTATGAATGACATATGATACATATATAATAGTCTCTAGTCACGACCTGCGAAGTTTAAGTCGGCTAGAGTACAACAGTAAAACAGTTGATTACAAGTTCCTATCTCTCCCAAACTCGTACATCAAAGCCTCTAAGGCAAGTTTTCAAAAACAAACATACGTACATCATCTATGTTTTTATAACAAGGAGAGAACTAAAACAAAATAGAACTCAAGAGCTTCCTTCGCATACTATCAAATATAGCTCCTGCTCACTTCGGAGCACCAGGACCTGCATCTGAAAAGCAGAGAATATATACGGGTGAGAACCCCCAACCCATGGGTTCCCAGTACGGTAAAAATTCTGAAAAGATACAATAAAATGAAACAGGAACTCTCTAAGCATTCTTAAATTTCAATTTAAATCAATTCTACTTAGTTGTACACCGCCAATTGAAGTCTCGTGAAGTTGGATATCCATCCATATCAAATCTTTCATTTATCATATAACAATCAGCCCTCAGCGTCATCCAACACCAGCATGAGGGGCCTCTCAGTTAATCAAACACAAACAATTCAAACAAATAAAGCACAAGTAGATTCAAGTAGAACAAATAGCAGGTAGATCTTATGGTAATATACATGTAGGCAAACCAAAACAAATACAAACTCAAACAAAACATACAAATGCAAATGATGCATGCCTGCCCTATAGCCGATGAGCTCATCTAGTCGGTTATCTGGCCAAACCCGACTGGTCCGGTAGCTAACCATGGACCGTCCCTCGGTGCGCGCATCTCCAAGAGGTATATCTCTTGCTCAATAAATATCATACATGATATAATTCAATTCATCTCAAGGGGGAATTAATGCGGAAAAGTCTAAGTGTCCGGTCACATCTTGCGACGGAGGGTCAACAAAATCTCAAATATTATCCCGGAGCAAGTGGGGCGAACCACAACCCTTGCATCTACCCAGA
>JASCZI010211685.1:7664-25720 GCA_036250425.1 Stylosanthes scabra | reverse complement strand
GCTGGGTTAAGCCCAACACCTGCATAGCCCGGTTGGCCAGTAACAGTTATAGACACAAACACTGCCAATGCCATTCCCCCAGCAATCACAACACACACCATAGGTAGCCCTAACTCCTTGGACCTTCTCTTATCAAATCCCAAAGTAATACCAATAAACAGCACCAAAAAAGTGCATGAAAATTCCAATAGCAATGCAACTTGTGGCTTTGATCCTAGTCCATTATGATCATCACCAATTAAACACCCTCCTAATGAGTATTTGTGTTCCAATTTTGGGTCAATAACACATTTTAGCATGATGAAACCAATTATTGAACCAATGCATTGTGCCATGACATAAATTAGTGCACGTGTGAGGGTGACAACACCCTTTAATGCTGCTATGAATGTGAAAACAGGACTCATGTGACCCCCAGAGAGTGGAATTGTGACTATGAGGAACAAGAAGGCTATGATGAACACTGCAATGGGGATAAGAAGCTTTGGATCAACTTCATGTGACTCCAAGCATGCTATGATTGATGTTGTCAGTGTGATCATTAGAGAAGCAGTTGCAACTAACTCAGTAAATGCTGCCTTCCATGTCTGAAACAAGAATAACAAGAAGAAAAAAAATTAATACATAAAAGTGTCATTCTTTGCATTATGGAGATGTGGATGTGAGTGTGTAATTTGAATTCGAAAAGAGAATTCAAGAGAGTGACACTTAAACTTCATTTGACATGATCTAAATTATTACTACTTATAGCTAAGTCTACTCTACTAATTAGGCCATGACCAAATTATAAATGTTACATAAACTTCAGTAATAAAACTCATAAACTTGTAAAAAGTTTATTTGTAGAATCATAAATTTGATCAATTTCGAACCTAAACTTGTAAACTCGGAGGGTTTTATAACTTGTGATTGTGAATGATACAACTAGACAGTGCTGAGATTACCTCTATTGAGCAAATTTCATGGGCACCAATGGAGGCAAGAAGTTTGTGCCATGAAGACTTCTTATGAACAGTATGTGTTTGCTCAACACTTTGAAAAGACCTTGAAAATTGGTCATCACAATCAACTACTACTTGGGAAACAGATGAATCCATGTGATCTTAATTTCAAGAAAAACAATCTGGGATGTGTCTTCTGATTATCAGAAGGAGGTAGCTAGGGGCATATTATTCCTTTGTTGTTATGTGTCTATATTTATCCACACAAAAATAGTGTCTTATGTATCATTATCTCACTCTTCAACTTCACTTTTAATCTAATTATCTGTTATAGTTGACAACTTGAGATAAATGTGTCTGTCCAAATATAACTAAGAATCTGCCCAATATGTAATGTAAGACAAAGATTGAGGACAAAATTACAAAGGGAACTAGTAACTCTTTTCACCATGTCAAAAAATTTTGATAGCTGAAACAAAGTACATATAACATGACAATTTTTATAATAATTTGATATAATTGGATCAAATTTAATAACATTAATAGGGTAAATAAATACTATTATCTACTACTCAAAAAATTTTCAAATTTAATGCATTTTTGTATCTCTTAATCTCTGTAATTATGTCATATCTGTTCTGCTAAATGTGACGGAATAAGAACAATAATATTAACTTAGGTAGTGTTAGGCTTATTAAAATTACTTTGTTGCCGAGGAAAAACGGCATATATTGATTGTGTCATGAAGAGTTTAGAGTTGAATTACACCAAATAATGATAAATGATATGCCAATTATGTCTTTCTACTGAAACAGTATAGTAATATACTTTGTGCTTACTTTGAAGTGTATAGTAATATACTTCACTTGCAAGAATATTCACAGTGCATAAAGTCAAAAAGCTGAGTAATATGGCTTTTAGTTCTGAGCAATTTTCCCAGTTTAACAAAGCCAAATCTTGGCCTAATGTTATCTCCTTCAATAAAATAATTAAAAATAAATCATAATAATGAACACTAACACTTTCCAGGAGCCTTTGGAAAACAACCTCTCTGACACGTGTATCATGCAAAGAATAGTTTGCATTGAATAACAAAATAAGCATGTCATTATAATATTATTTAGTTTTTGTTATCTCATAATTAATAATTAAATATACATTTTATTACATAGACTCATAGAGTCATGCTCTACACAAAAGGCACATTCAAGGTATATGCTAGTATTGTGCTTAGCTTAGCACTCAAACACAGAAGATAAGAACTTAATCATCACAATTCACAGACATCTGAGAATTCTTATATGAACTCTACATGCTTGTATTTTCTGCATTATGCAGATACCTGCCGCTTAACTTTTGAGACAGCACAGCAAAGGATAGGATCACAGTTTCTAAATCTCTTTTGCATATATTGCAAAGACTTTAAGATTTGAGTAATTTGTTTATTGAAGAATTTTAACACTCTATTTGACTAGTAGTATTTTTTTTGTTTGTTTTGAAGGTATACATTTCAAGTCATTATCAGTAATCTAATAGTTCAAATTTGGATTTTGATATATAATGATGGCTTAGTGCATGATTTAAATTTGTTCCAAGAAGATATTGTCTTAGTGTATGATATGCATGTTTCTTACTTTCTATTGCATCTAAGACCTTATGCAAATTTCACAGTTGAAATTTAAGGAATAAGAGATATTTTTTATACAATTTTAAACCTTATTAGTCAAGGCAATAGTACTGTTTCCAATCCACAAAGTCAGAGAACAATTTAACATCAATGGTTCACAGAAAATCATATATCAAACTTGAAGAAACTCTTCATATATCACTTTGGCTAGAAGTTAAGATGAATTATATGAGCATCTAGAAAGAACAAATACATATATTACACATATAAAATGATAACAACAATAAGGTATTCGATTACCTCTGGCATGAAAATCTCATGTGCTCCAATGGAAGAAAGAAAATTAGGCTTTAAAGACTTCTTGTTCTTGCTATCCAAAGAGCCAACCTTATAAATCTGAACAGAACTTGGAACTTGTTGTTCCACCATCTGTCTTGGATTTTTAAAATTAACAACTTTCTGAACTTAAATTATAAGCACCATTATTAAGATTAATATTTGGTTTCTCTGTTCTTATATATCTATATATTTCAATATATAGTAGCCAACCTTGAGTATATTTGGTGCCATTCAACAGAGCTTAGCTTCTCTTTTAACCTTTTTCACTCAGAACAAACCTAATTCTTGGAGGTAAGCAAATTCTTGTATGCATTTAGTAAAGAAGCTGCGTGAATGTCTAAGACATGATCCATAGTTTTCTGCTAACTATTCTTATAGCAATGTAATCCATGCACATTACAACAGACTATGAAAGCTGCGTGAATGTCTAAGACATGGATAGGTTTCCCCTTACTTGGAATAATATCTTTCACTAGCCACAAATAAGAATATCAATATATGATTTGTAGTTTTCTCTTAGCTATGAATTTCTCTTATTATTATTAACAAAAATCTAGATGAGTTCAACCTAGTCAATCCATCCATGCTAAGACATAGATCATTTACCAAAAGAACCCTCCTAGTAGTACAAAGTAAGGTCTTGCAATAATACTTAACAGAACCTTTTTCCACGAGGTGGGATCGACGGATCGTATTGTCTATAGGGATCAAAGATGTCATTGACTTTGACTCGTTGCATTGTGTCTATGCAGAGACGTTAGCCGTTCCAGTCCTAACACAACTCTACATGGATCTAAAGATGTTATTGTGGTATGCCGGTGTTGATGTTCAAGTGTGAAGGGTTAGTCCCACATCTTTGAGAGCAGGGAGAAGTGAGGAGTTTATAAGATGAGAGACCCATAAACTTGACACCTTAAGGTTTTGAGTTAGATGTGGTGTCTTCTCATCTTGTGTTCTCTCACTTTGGTTCCTCCCTCAAAGTCTCCCCGACGGTTTTGCTCCTCACGGTGGCCCAACAGCCGGTATGAACATTTATTGGGATACGGCACAATATTATGTTATAACTATTGCAGGCTTAACAACTCTTATGTATTTCTAGATATGCGAATTATGTTAGTCCTAATTTATTCAATGTTAACAAAGCAAAATTCTTGAATCTATGTACATGCAATGAAGTAACCAAATGTTGGCATCATGGCTAATCAAGATACTTAAAGAGACACATACCATCATATAGAGAAAACCAGACCTTATTTAAGATAACAGATATATTAATTATGGCTATTTGAATTTGGAGAGTATATCTTGGGGTATATACTGAAAAGATACTAAGAAAGGACTTGAAAGCTTCACCTGACCAAATTCCTCCGCAAGCTGCAATTGCTAAGATTTGAACATGCGTTTCATTTTTTAGTTTTTGATGTGACATTGATTTGTATTTTGCACTCCATTAATCAGCATCTTGAATATAATGCTCTAATTTCTTGATGAATCTTATCTTTAATTCATCAAAAAGTATTATATTAACAAAATTAGGGTAAACCCAAATCAAAATGCATAGTAACAAAATTAAATTAATTATGTAATTCAATACAAAAAAGAACACTTTACAATTTGCATGGCTTATACTAGTCCTAATTGTTAGTACATAGTAACATATGACACAATATTTTGTACACAAGGAACTTGGAAGAAGTAATGTATATACAACAATTTACAAACCTATCACCACTACATCATGTGATTGCAGCTTCTTATGAAGAGAAAGTATATTAAAAAAAAACACACACACACACACAATCTCTTGCATAATGTGTACCTCAGAACCCAATTTTGCCTAATGCATGTTGAATTCCAAGGCTCTTACTGCAACAAACACCTGCATTGAGATAGAACACATAATTCAACAGCAGCAGCAACAACAACACATCATTCAATTATGATTCTCCATGAAGGGGTGGGTCCTTAAGCTCATTCAACATTGCCTTATGCAAAATCCTGTCACCTTTGGTCAAACCAGTTACACCAACACCATCAGGGTCCTGAAGAATAGGATTATGAAGCGGATTCAACCCTTCCAAATTAGACCTCAGCATCTTATCCTTCCTCAAAAAGTCACTCTTTTTATCAAACCAATCACCCCAACCTTCCCTCAAAGGCGAATCCTTTCTTCCCAATTTCAAAAGAAGGGCGTCCTCCACACCCTTCACCTCAATAACCTTCCTCCGAACACGTTCATCAACCGGAATATCATCGGACCCAAACGTCGCCTTGCTCCGGTCTTCATTACCCATTGCTGGAGATCCCAAAAAGATTCCAACTTGGCGAAACCCACCTTCCCAATCCTCCGGCGAACTCTTCGTGAAGGCCTTTCTGATGGCGCCGCTGACATGGTAGAAGAAATAGCCGGAAACCTTAAGTGGGTTGAAGGGGGAGGGTTCTTCGTCGGCGGCGGCAGTGTCGTCGTCGTCGGATGAGTCATCGGCGGGGGGCTGTTCGTCAACAATGTCAAGGGCGTCGATGGTGTCTTCGCTGGAAGATGCGTCGTCGACGACGGAATCAGAAAGGAGGGTGTCGTAGTTGACAAATTGGTGGAAGGGACGGATTCTTCGGAGAAAACGACGATGATGGTTGTGGTGGTGGTGGTGGTGGTGGCGGCGGCGGTGGGGGGGGTTGTTGGATTGGGATGTGTGGAGGAGAGAGAGGAGGATGAGAGTTGAAACGACGGCGCATAGGAACAACCCGTAGCGGGGGCGCCGACGGAGCCGGGATCGGAGATTTCGAAGCATTTTTATTATTTTTTTCCGGTGATTGGAGGGAAAAAAAAAAAAAAAGATTTTCTGTTTTGTATGGTGCAGTCTGATTTTTTTTTCTAATTTTTGTTTGGCGAATTGAGATTGGGTTGTGAAAGAATGCCATTTCGTGGCCCATTTAGGAAAGCCCAAGTTAATGGTTTGGGTTCCCTAGGCACAACTTGTAATAATCACTTACTAATTAGTAATTAGATCGAATTAGAAATTAAATGTTGAAACCAAGTTGAGTTGGTATAATGTTATCTCACTTGTCCGCTTTAATAAGAGTAGGAGTTTGAATCCCGTCATGCTTCAATCCAATGGTCCTTGAATGGATATCGCAACCGAATAATCCTTAATTGGTGAAATTATACGAGCATTAAGCAAGTTATGATTTCAAGTTCCTCTGTTTGGTTTGCTCATAAAACTCTTGTTGGAGGGCAAGTTTGACCGTGGTTGAAAGGTTTAGCCTCTCTTTGGGGATATATATACCTTTGAGAAATTTTACCAAGAAAAATAGAAAAAATAATTGACAATACTTTAGAAAATAGCTATAGGTGAGTTTGGTATGGGAGAAAATCGGGAGTAAGTTTGTTAAGGAGATAAAGAATTGAGAGGAACCTTGCAGTTTACATAGTTTAGCTTATAAATTCAAGATGTTAAATTCTTCAGTCACCCATCTCTCTTTAATTTTACCTTCTGATTCATGAAAGATCATTTACAATGGAAGTGCAAGCTTTTGCCTTTGACTCTTTGAGGGAGCCTAATTTGGAATGCCTATTTCAAATTAGATGTAATTAGAACTGAAAATCAAATCCCAACCTCTTCCCAACAACTACAAACCAGTAACACAATGTCCATGAAGGACTTGCCTTCCAACTAATCCATATTTTATAAGTCTACAGTCAAGCTCTTATACTACATGTCCTACCCATTACAAACTTGCATGAACATTAAGGCATGAGATATTGTTATATATATGATATGACTAGTCCTGTACTATAACATTCACTGCCAAGGAAAATAGTTGCATTCATCTGATCTATCAAAGAGAGAATAAATGGGAGACGAAGGTTTCATGAGAAGTGCTGCAAAGCAAGCCAACCCTGGGAAGGCTACCATATTAGCTCTTGGCAAGGCGTTCCCACACCAACTTGTCATGCAAGAATACTTGGTTGATGGATATTTTAGGGACACTAACTGTGACAATATTGAGCTCAAACAGAAGCTAAGTAGACTCTGTAAGTATATATGTATATTACTTCTCCCTTCTTTCTATTAAGTAACATTTATCTCTTTTAATCTCTTCTTGTGTACACAAACTACCCTTAAAAACTATCTGTTTATTATTATTGGTGTATAAACAGGCAAGACAACAACAGTGAAAACAAGGTATGTGGTCATGTCTGAGGAGATACTGAAAAAGTACCCTGAACTTGCGCTTGAAGGCCTTCCAACGGTGAAACAAAGGCTAGAGATATGTAACAAGGCGGTCACTCAAATGGCTATTGAAGCCTCCCAGGTTTGCATCAAGAACTGGGGTAGATCTTTATCTGACATAACACACTTGGTTTATGTCTCATCCAGTGAAGCTAGACTACCTGGTGGTGATCTTTACCTAGCCAGAGGACTAGGACTCAGCCCTGCGACTCAACGAGTCTTGCTCTATTTCGTGGGGTGCTCTGGGGGTGTGGCCGGCTACGTGTTGCAAAAGACATAGCTGAGAACAACCCTGGTAGCAGAGTGCTTCTTGCTACTTCTGAGACTACAATCATTGGGTTCAAGCCACCAAGTGCAGATAGACCCTATGACCTTGTTGGGGTGGCTCTCTTTGGTGATGGAGCTGGTGCAATGATAATTGGCTCAGACCCAATAGAGGGTACAGAGAAGCCTCTCTTTGAGCTTCACACAGCAATTCAAGAGTTTCTGCCAGACACTGAGAAGAAAATTGATGGCAGATTGACTGAGGAGGGGATAAGCTTCACGTTAGCAAGAGAACTTCCTCAGATAATTGAGGACAATGTTGAAGAATTCTGTGACAAGTTAATAAGTGTTGCTGGGTTCCAGAACAAGGAGTATAATAAGCTGTTCTGGGCTGTGCATCCAGGTGGCCCTGCAATCTTGAACCGGATGGAGAAGAGGCTCGATTTGTTGCCGGAGAAGTTGAATGCAAGTAGAAAGGCTTTGATGGATTATGGAAATGCTAGCAGCAACACCATTGTTTATGTGCTGGAATACATGCTAGAAGAGGCCAATAAGATTAGAAAGGATGGTGGAGATGATCCTGAATGGGGCATGTTGCTTGCTTTTGGACCTGGAATCACTTTTGAGGGGATTCTAGCAAGGAACCTGTGTGCTTGACCTTTGAAACAAGATGTGATGCTGATACATCACTATCAATACAAATTCAAGCTTCGATGATAACAATGAAAAATCCTTCTAATAAATTCATTTCAACAAAACCCTTTTCATGGAATTTTATAATGCATCACAAGTTTATCATCATTATGCTAAAGGGCAACATCCACATTATCACTTATGACTTTATGAGTTATGACTGTTAAAGATAACAATTGTGCAACTTTTAGAAATGTTAAGTAGGCAGGGTTCCACGTAAGACTTTGTTTAGAACTTTAGCATTTGAAATGGTGATAACAAAAATCCAGCTTAATCAAAATGGAAACTCCATGTATAACTGACTTTTCAACTATAAATGACCGTACATTAAACATAAATAATTAGTTTTCTTTTCATCTCCAAATTTTACAGAACCAGCTTCCACCAAGGAACTAAATAAGTGTGTAAACACACAGTGTACTCTAACAAGGGTAACCCACCATATAGCCTGATTAAGTTAAATGTGTATCCATTGAAACAGATCCTTCTCTCACACCACTCCAGAGGGAAGACGAAGAACAAGCTGACCTCCAAAAACACTGCAACAAAATAAATATTATTAGGAAAAGCGTCATTCTGGAAGGATCACAAGATTTTTTCCACAAAAGCTGCAGAACAAAGAACTGTACGATGTGCTAAACCAACCTTTTGACATAATAGTAACAGAAATCTGCTAGGATGAAGGTCTGGACAATTTCTGAGATAAGAACCATTGGTGGCCATAAACCATACCCCAATGCAACCAACAAATGTCCACGGGTATCTAACACCTGTTACAAGAAATAGAACGTTAGTGTGAGTGAGTGCCACCCAGCAGACAGTATCCTGTGAACTATGCCAGTAAGAAATGTGCTAATAATGGCAGGCAATATTCTATTGTCTAACTTGCTAGCTATCAAAATTGATGTAACTTAAATTTATAAAGTCATAACGAACAAAAATTTGACAGGAAAGTCAGATACAGGCAAAACACGAGCTCTATAACAGATCTTCCAGAGAAATGATGTCTGGGTTGTACCATTTGAAAATGACAGAGATACTCAAACTTATAATAATGTTAACTTTCAACCCTTGGTCAAGCGCATTGCCATTCTAGTGGGGAAAAAATTTACCATCACAGCAAAGGGAATCCCCATGATATGTCAGAAAACAAGCCATAACCAAATTCGCAAATGAATCAAATTGTTGGCAACTAGTAGATTTTATGAACAGATCATACCTGAAGAACCCAGTGAGCACAGCTCAGGAATCTTGCAACACCCAGCGCAAATACATAATGAGCTGTGAATGGCTCAACAATCTGGAAGTTAAAAATGAAAAAGGTTAGAAAGGAAAATAACCAGATCAGATCCCAAACATAAAATGTAGAATGGAAATTCTTGAAGTTAAGAAATAATACTTTGGTATTCTGCATGACCCGCAGTTGAGGAAGAATTGAAACTGCTTCCAGATACACACAGAATGCCCAGAAAATCCTGTTCAATAAATGATGAGAAGTTGATGGATGAATAAGCAAGGCCAACACAGCACAGGGTATCACCTGCATTCAGTTTCAAAATTAGAACACATCAAATTTACTCTAATAGAAGGCCAATCTATACAGAACACCCCAACCCCACACACTTCAGTAACAAAACCAAGTCACCTACTCGTCCTGCTAAATATGAAAAACTGATACATAAAAGGGACAGGACTTCTAGAATTTTTAGTGATATTTATATAAGGAAGGCTTACCACATAGTATATCGCAAAGTTATCCTTCTCTTCCATGTAACTAGCCTTCAGTTTGAAACGAATCATGTATATGACCCACATTGTGGTTACAAAAGTCGCGAAATCGAGTAGGGTGTGTATATCATATTCCATGACAACACTGCAGTAAAGCCTAACAGCTAAAAAGATAGCTGTTAACTCCTGGGTCTTGAGTGACAATCCTGCACATGATTCCAAAACCCATTAGCATAACAGAACAACAAGAGAACAGACATGTAACTCTTTTAATCCAATAATTCAAGTCAATACACTTTGATTATATGCAGAAGAAATCAAATCAGCTAAACAATGCCAAAGAAAAATCAAAATCGGATGCAACTAATCCCCCAAAAAAAAAAATTGACTTTTCCTTTTCGATATTACACCCTAGCATTTCAACAAAGAGTAAATAAAATTACGAGGTCAAATAGCTCAAAAGGTAAAATCTTTTAGCCTACCAAGTTCACAAAACCCCAAAAAGGTCAAAGAAATGCAATCAATTAAAACAACAAAATCCAAATTAGCAATCAAATTAAGCGATCAGCGAGATTTTCCCAAACAAAAATTGGGGGAAAGAAAGAAAGAAAGAAAAAGAAAAGTTAGGGTTAGTGAGTTACCGACCGGCGCAGGTCCTCTCCTTGATGAGCTTATAGATGAGAACAGAGATGCCGAGGGAGTGAACAGCCTCGGCAGCGACGAAGAGGTTGTCGTGGTCGTGGACGATGAAGCGGAGCAGAACGAGCGCCGCCATGCCGGAAATCACGGCGAGGAAGCCCTTCACCTTTGGTGGCTGGCGCTTCAGCCAGGTGGTCATGGAGTGGATCGACATTCTCTGACCCCTCATCACTGAAAAAGTTTAACTCTTTTTTCTTGACAATTTCTGTGTTTTGCGATTGCGATTAAGAAGTGAAGTTGGATCGAATTGGCTTTTGGGAAGTGGGGAAAGTGAGAAAGAAGGGTTTGATGGAGTGCAATTGGCGAATGGAGAAGGTGAAGCAAGTAACGTGGAAATTATTAATTAGTTATTAGAGAGGGTTTGGGGTTTCGGCTACTGCTTCTAACTTGTCGCCGAAACTGCAAAGAATCCACACCTTCTATCTATCTACAAACATAAACTACTGTTTTTTCTTTCTTTTTTTGTTATTATTTATAAATGGTACTTAATTGCAGGAGAAATAAAATGTGTTTTTCTTTTATTTTTTGTAAATATTATAGGTAATTTAAATATCAGTAATATTACATGTATTATTTGTATATCTCTATACACATTATTTTTAACACAAAAAAAATATAAATATCAGAACAGAAATTTTATTTTTCTATACTAATATTACATTTTTTTCATGTTATAAATAGTATATACGAAATATACGGTCAGTGATACATATAGATTAATTATTTAACTATTTAATCCTAGATTTCATGAATGTTATTTTGGATTAAAATAAATCTTGCTGATTACAATTTTTTTCAAAAAAAATAATAATTTAGTTCTTAAAGCAATGCTTGAAAGAATTAAAAGCAATGATAGGTAACGAATAAAAATTCAATCAATATTAGCCAACAATTTGAATTAAATATTCTATTTTTTTTAGGTTTTGGATGTTCTGTTTCTAGGATTCGGACGTTCCAAATTTAAAGTTGGTTGTAGTTACTTTAAGTTTCGAATGTTCTATAACTTTTATTGTGGACGTTCTATTATTAGTGATTATGGATGTTCTATTTTTTTTGCTGATTTGTTGATTTGAAAATTATTGGTTACCTATACTTTCCTAAAATAAATTGGGAATTTAATTAGATTAAGTTAATTTGTAAATTTATTTTTGTATTTGGAAAATTTATATATCTCTAAATTAAAAATGTGGTATTATAGAATGATAAAGATACAAAACTCACATTGTTGCTAGCAAGAGGGCCAATAACATAACATTTGTTCTTCTCTTCCCGTTTTTCTTTCCTTTTCCATAACCTCCACCATTTCACCACCTTTCATTTTTCTCTTTCCATTTTCCTTCTCCTTTTCCTAACCTCCACCGTCTCACCATCTGGACGAGCGGCTGCTAACCAGTCAAGGGTGAAAATCGTGCATCAGTATCACCACAACACAACGCTATTTTTTCGTGCAGCTTTCGATGCTGTTTTTGTTGTTGTTGTGGTGAGGAGTGCAATTAATGGCGGTTTAAGATTAGGTGATGGTGGTGATAATAGATGAGTTTTGTATGATAATTCATATTCTATTTGGATGAAATAAATTTTTAATTTCAAATGATAATTTTTTAAATTTAAAATAATAATTTATAATTAGTTTAATTGGCTCTTAATTATAGACATAATTAATTGCGACGCTAGTGTAAATATTAATTTGGATACTACTGATTTTGGGTCCATCATCTGAAATGCAAGTGGAAATTTGCTGAAGGATTGTGCGTCATCTTCTCACCGCGTCCATCATGGACCACAATTAAGTTCCCTCATCAAATCATTTCCTAGTTTATATTAAACTTATTTAGAGGACGACAAATAGCAGATGTCAAGATTCCTGTTGTGGAGCACCCAGATGAAGGAGAATGTTCAAGTCATGAAACTCTCTAAAAAGGTTGTATACTTGTATATTATTCTTAATTCTTAATTTCTTATAGTATATGTTTATTAAGAAAACAACTTCTATACCAAGCAAAAAATCAGGAAAGGGAAGAGAAGTTTTCATGAAGAGTTGATGACCAAACTATATAACGTTATAACAAGGTGAAAAGATTCATAATCAAGACAGTTTATAGCATGCATGCAGATGTTGTTTTAGGCACCATACTTGTGAGATTCTATACGTTTTTCATCTCAAACTCGTTTAGTATCTATAACTCTACATACATAAGTTAGTTCTCCAACTAATGAGATTTTAGTAACATCAAGTCGGCTAAAAGGAACTTTTTTTTAAAAAAAAAAAATAGAAATGGATGAATAGTAAAAGTTTTCATTAAATTTAAGAAAATTATGTGCAATGTATATGTATTTTTTTTACTAAAAACCAATTTTTATTCTTCATTAAAACTCCACTATTAATAAAATTCATGTCTAAATTTTAATTTGACAAAAAATTATGCAAGAAGAAAATATTTAAAATTATAAAGAATTTTTTAATATTCAAATAACATCACTAAATTCCCAATAACATCTTTTTATTGAACAAATTACAAGACTTGAATTATATCACTAAATATACACATTTAAAATTAGGATATATTCTGGTAATTAAGTAAAATACGTAATGCATGTAATTCAAAGTGTATGTATAATCACCGAATTTTTCAATAATTTTTTTTTTTTTTTATAAATTGTTATAGCTAAGTAAAGATGCCTTATTATGGATCAAAATTTTTTAGGGTGAGAAAATTGATAAGGTGATAATCCGAGAAGTTAATCACTGATTTAAAGTATGTAAATTCAGTAAATTGAGTAAATTATACGGACTTATGGACCCAAGAAATTTTGGATGAAATGAGGATTAAAAACTGAAAAGCCTCCATTGGAAATTGGATGAAATGTATCACAGTTCACAGGAACAACTAGTGAGTAGTCAACGTTGTCTATGTATTTCTAATTAAGAAATAAACTTTCAAATATTTATTTTATATTAATTAAATGCAAATATTTAAAATTTTCTGTTAATAAATAACTTATTATATTAAAAACACACCTTAGCTAAATTCTTAATAAATAATCAAATAAAAAAATTTAAAAGTATGTCTATCTATAGAAAAAAGAATTGATTATTTTTTAAAATATTATATAAATCCATTTCTTAAAATATTTTTTGTACTTCTTCTTAAGTTATTTGACTTATTTCTCACAAATTTTAAAGTAATTTTTCAAAAAAAAAAAAAAAGGTTTAAACCCCAAAAGTTTAGGGTTTATGCTCTGAAGTGTGAACTCAACTGAAGCTCCTCAACTTCAACCTCAAGCACAAAGCTTTAACCTTACCTTCGCAGTTCCCATTATGGGCGAAAGCAAAGCAAATCCAAAAATGCAAAGTAGAAAGCGAAAACACACCACCGCTGCCGCCGCCGCCGCCACCAACAACAACGACGTCGAATTCCAAAAACCTCCCAAACTTCACCGAGCTGATTCTTCCGCCAAACCCGAAGAGTTTGCGCCTCCATGGAAAAATCTCCAATTCATAAACTGCATTCAAGACAAAAGCCTTCACCTTTGCAGGTTACTCTCTCCTTCTCGCTCTTTTTATTGCTCTTTCTATTTTGTTATGACACACGTTTATTTTTCGAATGGATACTGAGACCCTTTTCTCTTTTTAATCAACGAGTGTGTGTTAGTGCAGTAAGGTAGAATCAGCGTTCAATTTTGTTAATTCAAGAGTTGGTGATCTTGATGATGATGACTCTGAAACCATAAAACTACCAAGACTACTATGTTTCCTCAATGATTGGATACAATCACTGTTGTTTCCTTCAGATAAGAAGCCTCATGCTCATGGCTTTGATGCTTATATTGACATTCGTTGTTGGGAGATATTTAAGTTCTGCTTGCAGGAGTCTTTGAAGTTTCGTGTAACTTTGAACATGTCAAAGAATCTCCTGCGGCCGGTAGAGCTTATTGCTAGAGATGCTCTCTCACTTCTTGAGGAATCGTCGAATTGTTCGGGAGAAACTTTAATATCCGATGAAAGGTTGAAGCTTTATGATGCTGCTCTTGATTGTGTTTCGTTGGTGTTTTCATCCCATGGTGGGTTGTCAAGTGAAAATTTGGGCTTGTGGATTTCGACAGTGAAGGCAGTGCTTGAGCTTGTATTGCGAATGTATGACAAGAACCTTGATGGAAGCAATGTGGGCGATTTTGCACTGCGATTTATGTGGTTGGTGCTTCAGCCATTCTCCAAGTTTTTGAAGGTCCACCCAGTTAGGCAAAGTAGATTTCGTGAGTTTGTGGATGAACTCCTCGAACTTCTGTTGCACGTGTCTGGTGAGTTGCATCTTCGGGTTAATGGAAGGTGTTCCGTTTGGACTGGAAGAGCACTAAAGGTGGTCGAAGAAGTTCTTTCTCATGGACTATTTCACCCGGTGCTCATTGATGAATTTTTAAGCTTACATGGTTTACAAAAGTATGCTGCTTCATGTGATGATGTGTCAAATGATTCAAAACCAGCTATTCAGAGTTATCCTAGACATTTATTTGAAGCACTAAACAAAATTATAACCAGAAAGAATGCTATGGCAATGGGTAGTGTAGGTTTGTTATTTAACTCATTTGTTAATTCGGCAAGAAATTTCAAAGGAACTTCAGTGATGTATGAAGGGAACAATACAATGGAGAAAATGAATGATTCAAGGCATCCTGTACCTGGAGAAAATAGCAACTCAAATAAAATTGGTGTGGACACCGAAAAATCACTTCTTAACTTTTTTGTACTAATCATGGAGCCATTTTTGCTTGAGATAAATACTTATCTCCAAAGTGAAGTTCATAAGAAACACCAGTTGGTGGATCTTCATGGTATACTCAAAGCTATCAGTAATTTGCTGGCTAGTTTTATGCAAGAGAAGGTGTATGTGAGAACAGAGGACACATCTGGAGGAGCCTGTCTTAATTTCTTCAAGATTATATTTAATTCCCTGATGACTACTTCCACTAGCATTCTCAGTCTGTCGAACTATGATACAACTAACAGGAAGGGGATGGAAATATATACTTTATCAGCTAATGAGATAATAGCTTCTATGGGATATCTTCTGGAGATTGAATATGAGGTTATTGGAGAAGAGTTGGTGAATTTATGGTTCATTATTATGTCATACTCTGCCATCAATTGCAATATGCTGAATGTCTTTGGCCAATGTTCATTATCTTCAAGTATACCTGCTCTGGGGTGCCAAATAATTAACCTCTACAGTCAACTTCGCCAGGTTCGTGTCCAAACTCTGATTGTTTCCCAATCATATAGTTTTTTTTTCTTCGGTACAATAACTTATAATTTATAGGCTTTGCATGGGTTGTGCTGCCCTCTTGGTTGGTGGTTTTCATTGTTAAAAAGCAACATCACGAGTTCATGTGTTTTACTTTGCGTGTATCTAATTCTAAGGATATTCATCTGGTAGAGGGGGTGGGAATAGCTGGTTTAAGTGAGGAAAAATCTTTTAAAAAATTATATATTCAAGGTTTTAATCAGCTTATGTCTTGCTTTGTCTGTGATGTAGGTGAGAACTGCTATTGTAACATTGTGCAAAGCAATAAGGCTTATTATATCTCGTGAGGGTGATACTGAGGAATGTTCTTCTAGGTTGACGATTCTGCCTAATGAAGTTCATTATGAATCAGTTGAGAAACTGTTATCTTCACAGAAGTTTGTCCATGCAATTTATAAGGCTGTTGAAGCTATTCCAGAAGGGCAAGTTAGTGGATGTATTAGACAGATAACAGATGATATATCAGAATCACTTAGTTGGATGAAAGATTTCCCTCCATTGGTTGATGCTGAAAAATTGCAAATTTTAAATCTGCAAGTGAAACTTTTGGGTGGAAGCCTGTCCAGTTTGTATTGTTTAGTGCTTGATTCAGTCATGGTTACTGAGGGTAACAGCAATCTTGTTGGAGTTGCTGTAAAAGAATTAGTGGCAACGGTGTCTTCATACTTGAGTACTCTTGTTGGACAGCAAGGAGCTCCCATCTGCGATTTCCTTTCATCTGTCTTGGGAGGAACTGTTGATGGAGTCATTAGAAAGGGAAAGTTTTTGAAGAAATTTGGTAGGTTAAGCCAATGGGCCCTTGTGTTCTTCTTTCAGTTGTTTGTGTCCTGCCGAAGCTTACTTAGGCAGGCAATTAGCCTTATGGCACCTGGTTTATCAAAGAAAGTTTCTGCTGAGGTGGGGGATGTCACAGCATATTCTGGCTTTGAGTTGATGGAGCGGATTGATGAGATAGACACTGGCTATTTTACTTGGATTGTTCAGCCTTCTGCTTCACTCCTTGTTGTTTTGCAATATATTTCAGACATATATCACAAGTATGGTTCAGATGATTCTTGTCCTCTGACGTATGTATTTCAATCAATGGTTCTTCAGAGGCTTGTTGATTTGGATAGGAATATTGAACTGCTCAAGTATTTGCAGAAGAAGCGTGACAGATCACGAATCACAGCATTGAAGGAAGAGGCAGCTGGACTTACTGATTTTATGATGGAAAACATATCATGGGTATATCAATCCCCAGTCTTTGGTTCTGATGATGTAGCTTGTGAAGATGTAATTTCCCTGGATCCTCAAAGCAACAGATGGAATCGAGGGGTTTATGTTGCCAACAGAAGTTCATTGCCGACAGCCGTTTGGTTGAATCTTTGCAAAAATGTTGATATATGGGGCAATCATGCTTCCAAGAAGCATTTGAAAAAATACTTATCATATTTACTTCATACTTCTCTCCAATGTGAAAGAAGCAGTTTGCAGGAGCCAGTACTGCAAGAAAATGATGAGCGTAACAAGCAGTTTTCAGGAGCCAGGCATGCAAGAGATCTTTTGGCACAGATTTCGTCCCAACTTCTAAGTGATTCACTTTTATATGAACAGAAAGTAAGATGATTTGGTTCCTCTCTTCCTCACACAAATGCACACAAGTAAACTAGTAAATAGTTCCTCTTTTCCTGTTTTAATTCCTTAGCAACATTTACATTTCTAGGTATTCATTTTGTACTGCCTTTTTAGTTTATCCACAGGAATCTGGCTTCAAGATTCTGCCATGCCTTAGAGAAAGCTGTGCAGCCGTTATTTAGTTATTTTGCAAGTACTGATCTCAGTCTTCAGAGATCACCTAATTGGCTTGAGTGTTTGAGTGCTATTGACAACTCAACTGTGGTTCCTGATGAAGATATCAGTGTAGAAGAAATGACCAAATCTATTACCAACAAAAGTTTCACAGTTTGCCACCATTTGCTCAATCTATTGTGTTCAATGCCATATATAAATGCAAGTTCATTTTCACTCCTTGTAACTTGTGTCTTCAACCTTGAAAGGTACACTCGTCTCTCTGTTGGTTGCTTCTGTATTACATGCTTTGCATGTGCATGTGCAAATAAAGGAAGAAATTGTGTTGTAGAGATATGAGAAAAAGTATGAGTAGGACTAAGACAGATATCATCCCAAACATGGAAAACTAAAGGGGAAAATCTTGTATTTAGAACCCTAATTTATAGTTCACAGATTGCCC
>JASCZI010211684.1:41131-57080 GCA_036250425.1 Stylosanthes scabra | reverse complement strand
CAATATGTTCCATTGAAATGCAAAGTTGACGCCATATATATATATATATATATATATATATATATATATATATATAAAGTATTTCAAGTATTTTGAAATATATGATAACTCAATAATTTTAATATAAATATATATTATAGAATGAACAGTTAAAATTATTAGGCTATTATAAATCATTCGGCTCGAAAAATATTATTATATAAGATAGCAAGAATGCAGGTTGAAGAAAGAAAAAGAAAATATATATATGGTGTTCCCTACTAGGAATCTTACTTGCATGGTCCATACCCATTTATTTGGATTAAATTGATGTTGGAGAAGGTTACTGTCCTTAGTAGTCCTTTGCATCCATGGCCATGTGTGTGTGGGCCTTCTCTCTGTTCTATTAGCCCCCACCTTTGTCATCAATTATGGTGGAATTCGGAATATGACTCAATTCTCGAGCTACCTATACCTACATATCTATTACTGAGAGAAGATACTAATAGTAATACATAATAATAATGTAGAATTTTTCAAAGCTATGTATGTATGTATATGTTGTTATATAATTATTGATTAATAATTATTTCTACCCTTTTTGTTGGATGTGGAGGGCCTACCTTTTTTCCTGCAAAATCCAGAACGTCCTGTTAATTGTTTTGTCTCTTATTTATGAGAAGATGTGGATTCAGAAAATTCAAAAATAAATAATAAATAATAATAGTAATAGTAATAAAACGTAGTAAATAATGGGATCGGAGTGCATGCTATGCATGCTAACGCTACATAGAACAATGTAGCCATTACTACTATCTACTGTGATTTTGTAATCTTGTGTGACCTTTTTTTTGTTTATTTTTTTTTAACCTTATTACTATACTGCTGTACCAGTTAATAAAAGCCAAGCCCTAATCAATTTTCATTTCTGACCAAGGATAAATGCCACAAAGGAATAGGGTTTCCCCCTTTGAAATTTAAGGATCAGTGGTAGGGAGCCCATTATTTATTTGATTTTGTGTATGTTTTTATTTTTATTGTCTTAATTAGTTGTTTGTCTACTTCATAACAAGTGGGTACAGGATATGATAAACCATAATTCTAATTTCTAAATATATATTTATTTTGTCAAATCAAATTCAATTAAATTATTTATTTTATATTAAATAGAAAATTATTTTAATATTAAATAAAAATTCATTCCAATAATATTTTTATATTATTTGATACTAAAATAATATTCCATTTAATATAAATTTTTTTATTGAATTTGATTTATCAAAATGAATATTTTTTTATGCCTTAGGTGAGGCTCGAACCCAAAACCTCTTACAACGAGTAAGGGAGAATACCATCTGAGCTACTATTCATCCGCTTATCAACTATTGCTCATCGGCTTATCAAAATGAATATACATATATCATTAAATTAGAGTTGTTGATTTAATGGTGTGTTAATAAAAAATAGATATACTTGGTGAATACAAAAGATAACCACCATATATATATATTTTCATATTTATAAATTTCTTAACAAAAAATAATCAACCATAAAATAACTAAATCCATTAAATTAGAATAATAAAATAATTTATAGAAATATACTAATTTTTTTCATATATACACACCAAATACGTATCTCTCTATCTAATGGTTGATTAATAGCTAATTTGTAATTTTTTAGGTTAACTAATCCTTTAGCTCTTTATCTCTTTATCTTAAAACGAAGAAATTAAAATTAATTTAGCATTTAATTATTGAAATTGTCCAAAAACCACTTCTTCAAAAAATTTTAATTAATAGGAAGTGAGAACATCAATAGTTATATATCTAGTACACTTTTTATATACTACACTTTTAAATTATTATTTTGAATTTATTGAGTGAACCTTTACACATGTTTTCTTTCTCTTTTATTTGTCAGACCCTTTATCAAAATTTAAACTTTTAGATTACATACTTCAACATGTTATAAAATCATTCATTCCAAAAAACTTAAACTAATAATTAAAAAAAAAAACAACATAAATAGGTGCTGACTAACACAGTTTTTTTTTTTTTTACCAAACAACGGAGCCAAAAAAAAGGCTAAGCCCCACAAGCAGCAGCTTCACCAACGATGGGAGTCTTGCAATCGTCTCCAAGGTTTCAACCATTCTACATATAATCATTGTTGGAAAGAGCTCCATGCTTAGCTATGGCTTCAGCAACGCCATTTGCCTCCCAAAGAACCAAATTGAAAGTCCCTTGCCAATTTCTGTTAGAACTAGGAGTAAGAGACATGAAAATTAAAGAAAAATATGTATTGTTGACTGTGAGAATTCAATTGGAAGAAAAATTTGGTAATTGACTTAATTAATTTGAGATGATGAACAAAAAAAGTAACAATTCTCTTTACTTCAAGTGAAAGAGATAAAACTCCTAATGAACCAAAGTTCAACAATTAACTATTCCTTACTCAATACAATGTAATTAGCAAGGTTAAGAGAACCGTACCGATCGTTGAACCGGTGGAGTGATTGATTCAAGGGTTTAAAGGTTCGATCGAGGTCGAACCGTGGTCGGACCGTTTACTTAAATATATAATAAAATAATTTAGAATTATTATAAAATTATTTAAAATATAATATTATTAATTTTTAATTAAAAAAGGCTAAAAAATCGGTCCGGTTTGACTAGGTCACGGTTTTTGACCGATTTTGATCGTTTTTGACCGGTCTGCTGTCAACCAGTTTTTACACATGAACCGGACGGACAAGGGACCGGTTCCCGATTTTTCGGTCGAATCGGCCGGTCCGGTCCGATTTTTAGAACACTGGTAATTAGTCCCTTATTTATACTACTATAATCCTTATGGGCTAGGCCCATCGTATCAACTATCTGCCTCTCAAACCAACCTTGTCCTCAAGGTTGAGAAAAGAAAAATATAACAATTAAACTCTTAACTACAAATACTAATTTTCTAAAATATAATGGGACTACTAATTAATCTATTCTAAAAATAAAAATTCCACCTGGGTCCCAAAATTTGAAAAAATATTCACCCATTAAAAAAGATTGCTGACCCAAAAGCTCAACCAAATAACCCTTTTGGTCCATTATACCTTCAGAAAAAGTTCCAACTAAGTTGTGGTCCATTAGAAAAAAAAATGTTCCCGACTTCAGAAGGGTAGATTTGGGCTTGCCACTGGCCCACCCTAGACAACCAGGGTCTCTCATGCATATCCTCATTTGTCTCTCTGCTCATAAGTACAGCCATGCTCTTCTTCTCCTCTTTCTCAGCTTCCCCTTCAAATCTAGAGTGGAACTTGCTCCAGACCGACGAGAACCAAACACCTGCAACGTCCATCATGCCATTAGCCCACTGTGGTGTTGCCTCCGTCATGAACGTCGCTGTTGCAGGTTCTCTTAAGGCCACGGTGTGCGGTTTCAGATCTGACCCGCCTTTGAAGCTCCCATGCCTCATCATCGGACCCTTCTCCTCCAACCTTCTCTCTCGCTCTCCTTGCCATGCCGCTATGCCCTCACTGCTGCGATTCCAAGGAAGCACCGCCGCCAAGAGCGGTGGTGGTTTAGCTGCTATCGGAGAAGCACGGCGGATCCAACCACGGTGAATACCTCCGCCAGAACTTAGCGCCGCCAACACGCGACGGTTCGTCACTTGCGGTTCTTTCTCTCCCTTCGCGACGGCACTGCCGTGAAGTACACCCGCATAGTCACTTACACCGCTCGTTATCGTCGTTGAACCGCCCTCCACCGTTGCTACTCCATTAACGAGGGTCGTGACCGTACTCCGCTGATTCTCCTCATTGATAACGCCGTACTCGGCGTACTCGGTCCCCCTGCTTCTCACATCTTGGCAGCCGTCGTTATCCAAAGATCTGTGTCATCTTGCATCTGTTATCTCCACAAACGGGTCCAAATCCGATGGCTCTGGTGGTGGTTGCTGCAGCACAACTACCCCTGCCAGTTCAGACCACTCCCCGGCGCTCGCAGGTTCGAATCCACTGGTTACATCGCCGTCAACACTGCGCGGTTCATACAATTGAGCCTTATTCTTTTCAACTTGCCTCTTTCTTGTAGGTTTTGTTATGCTCTGAAGCTCTGATATATTTTTCTTTGAATTTAACTGTGAGATCAATTGTTGTTCTGCTCGTTTTGGGTTTAGATCTTGATCTGTTATGGCTGTAGCATTCTGAAGAGCTCTTGCTTCTCCTTTAACTTGTAATTGTGACGATGAATTTGTATGGATCTGAATTGTTTGAAAATTTCCTTGATCTGAAATCTCTGCATCTTCTTCTGGTTCATTTTTGCTGAATTGTTGGTGTGATGTTTTGTGCTTGATTTCTTGATTTTCATGAATTTCTGCTTGAATTTTTGCTAATACTGCTGTGATTTCTTGCTCTGATTGAGATTTGGTTGTTTCTGGATCAATCTGTGGTTGTTGCAGAAGCTTAGCCCTCATCTCTACCCACTCAATTTCCCAATCTTATACTTGGTTCCAGCAAATTTTCAGCAGTAGAGGACGCATAGCCGGTTGAAATTGATGGAGAAAAACCAGATCAAATGTATCCCAATCTGCATTTGGATTCCGGAGACTCCATAGTTGGAACCATATCAAAGAACGACCGGAAAAAGCACGTGAAATCTCCGCCAGTCTTTGCGCTTCCGGTGTGCCTCTACTATTCCAAAATTGCCAGGCTGAAATGGACCATCCATAGCCGCTGCCGATTCCGTTGAATGCAGGGAGTTCATCTTCCGCCATAGAAGACTCTCAATGAAAACACCAAATGTTAGAACTAGGATTAAGAGACATGAAAATTAAAGAAAAAATATGTATTGTTGATTGTAAGAATTCAATTGGAAGAAGAATTTGGTAATTGACTTGATTGATTGAGATGATGAACAAAGAAAGTAACAATTCTCTTTACTTCAAGTGAAAGAGATAAAACTCCTAATGAACCAAGGTTCAACAATTAACTATTCCTAATTAGTCCCTTATTTATACTACTATAATCCTTATAGGTTAGGCCCATCGTATCAGTTTTTATTGCAGAGATTCCTAATCTTAACAGCCAAATCCTCAACTTCATTAGGATTTGTTACAAACAACGACGTAGCAATCAAGAATTCACTCTTAGAATCTGTTTCACAAAAACCTTGCTTGGTTGCACATTTTCAAGCCAAAATTAAATCGCGCCAGATAGCATAGAGCTTGCATCAACGAACACTCCAAAGTGAAAAAAGATCAGAGCAACCCTTAACCCAAGCACCATGCAAACAAATTTTATCATGTATTAGTTATAAAGCTTAACATTACTCTTAACATTAATAACTAACTATCCCCCTTGAAGCAAACAAATTTTCAAAATTGGCAACCGAAAAAACAAATTTTCAATAATAATAATAATAACAATAATAATAATAATAATAATAATAATAATTTAACCTTACTTAATAAGCAGATTTAATCATGTATTAGATATGTATTAGATATCCACGGATAAGAGACGGAAGTCAGGATAATACAAAATCAAAGAAAAGACGAATCACTCTACCTTAATTTGATTTCCTGATACAATAGTTAAGGATATTACACACCTTACATGTTCACACCCAATGAAACAGTTAAGGATATTACACATCTTAACTGTTCATACCTGAAAAGAGCCGTCTTAGGCGTCGTAAACAAAGTTAATTCGGAGTTCCCTTTCTCTTGAAAGCAGGAAGAAATCGTTGTAGGGGAACCTAGATAGATTATGTATACGAGCGAATGACGTTCTTGTCAAAAAAAAAAAAAGAGTGTCACAAGAGCTTGCAACCACGTTAAAAATACCGAGTATGGGACTCGGGTCGTTCTCCCAACGAGTTAACGCATGGGTCGACTTTGGTTGTTAAGAAATCGGGGGTTGCAATTGTGTGTGTGAATAGAGAGCAAAAGAGAGATTGAGAGAAAACTGATAAAAATGAGTGCTTGGTCTTGGATCGAGATATTGTGTGTCCCCGTGAACGCCACTAATCCCAAGTATCGATGGTTGTCACATAACCCGCGAAACCACACTCTACCAAACGGTCGAGTGGGTAGATTATCCTGTTCCGTAAGTCCAGGCTTCTCATACTCTAGTGCAACGGACCTAGGTATTTGGAACATGGATAAAACCTCCATGTTCACCTCATTAAGGACTCACTCTTACTAGCGAAAGCCTGGCGTCAACAGAACGGTTTTAACCCAAAGATTAACCCATCATTTCCTTAGGGATTAGTAGCTAGGATCATCCAGACCTCAACCCATGACCAAAGTACAAAAACACTATTCTAAAACTAAACCAAGCATTTTATCAAACACTTGGTGGGCATGAAGTAAAGGCATGATTATAAGCATGAAATTAAACAAGCAAGATGATTAAGAGAGTAGAAGAGCAAGATAATCAACAACTACAACTACTAGAAGCATAAAAGGACAATAGATCATAAAATGAGCAAGAAATAAACCAAACTTAGTGAGCAAGAAATAAAGCTTGAACATAAACTTAACAATTAAGAGAGCTATGAAGATGAGAAATAAGATGAAGAAACTAGAGACTCATTAACAAAAGAGCAAAGTATTCACAAATCAAACACAAAACAAGTAGTAAAATAAAAGTTTGGTTGGTGATGGTGATCCTAGAAGATGATGAACAAGAGAAATAAACTAAGAGAAAATGAGAGAAATAATGGAAATTCTCCCAAAAACTCCATAAACTAATCTAAGGCAAATGAGCACCCAAAAAGGGTCTCAAAAATGGTGGTAATGAGTTGTGGTAGCATCCCTCTATTTATAGGCATCAACTTGGCTTGAAATTCCTTTTTTAGCCTTCAGATTGAGTGCAGAGCACGTAATGGCGCGCCCGCGCCATGTCTATCGCGCGCCCGCGCCCTTCGACGTAAACTTCGTTATTAAGCAAGGGTGGCGCGGCCACGCCACTTGGGGCGCGCGGCCGCGCGGTTACTGTAGACTTTCATATGGACTATTATATATCGTTGCGAAGCTCTGGATGTTAGCTTATCAATGGCTTTGGAACCAAGTCATTTGGACCTCTGTAGCTCAAGTTATGGTCAAATTAGTGACAGACGGTCAGGATTGACAGCATTAGGAGAATTATGCGCACTGATCTTCGGATGCGAATTCATCATAGAATCGCTTAGAACTGGAAGAAGTCTTCAACATGAAAATTGTATACATTGAGTTCATCTTTCCAAAGAGTCCAAGTTTGTTCCAATATGATGACTATAACTCCGTTTCTCCGCTTCACATTCTTCCTTCTTTGTAAAATCTCCGCTTTTGCATGTTTTCTCTAAACCATTTTTGCTTCCAATGTTCTTCGTAGCCTTTTTCATGCTTTTCTCAACCCCTATAAATCTGAAATATACTAGAAAACATATCATTGCACCAAGGGGGAGAAGATTTAGCAATTTATATGCATCTTAAAGGCTAATTTAACATATAATCATTTATGAGCACTTTCTAACAAAAGATAGAAAACATGGTCCTTCACTAGCAAATATATGAAGAAGTATTGATGAGGGCATCCTTTTAAGTATGAAATTTATCATCAAAAACCTCCTCATCAATACCCAAGTTCCATCACGAAACTTCATCAAAATTAAGTTGAAATTGACTATAAGTTTTAGAGGCTTTTTGTGCCTCTTATTATCAAAACCCTAATACAAAGATTTACTAAAACGAAATGGGTCAAGTTATAATTGGGCATAAAATAATAAAATAAATATAAAATGAGTATTGAGAAGGATCATATAACTTATTTCAGCTCTTAGATTGTCCTCCAAATCTCATATCATCCACATTTATAAATGAGAAAAGTACTCTTTATGCCATAAAGATTTTGTGTGAAAATCAATTTTTTTACAAACATTTTACTCTCTTAAAATTGCAACAAATGTTTTAATTTTTTATTAAAAAGACATATTAACCGTTTTGCCTATATTCTATTATTTATTAATACCATAATTTTCAAAAAAAAAACAACACTCCCACGACTCCCACACAAGAAACGAGAGAGAGTGATTGAAGAATCCAAAAACTGAACCCCAAATCTCCCCAACAATTAAAATTCCTAAACCCCGATTTTCCTAACCACCACCAAATTATTACCCCTTTTGGTATTAAGACACGATGAAGATCCTTGTAACTCTATATTCTACTCCATGATCTAGGTTCTTGACGAGATTTCTCACGAAAAATCTTCTTTCCCAATCTTACAACATCTCATGCATATGAATTTCTTGATTTCTAATGGTTATGAGTGATTTTCTAAGTATCTCTTGCGACATCTCTTGGTTAGCAATTTCCTGATTTATAATCTTGCAAATCTTGCAACATCTCAGCATCTCTCCATTGGGTAGCACTGCAGGAACACAAGCTCGACGGCTCTCCGCTGCGATGGCGGCTCCAGCGACAGCAACCTGTAATGGATGGCCACGAGATGGCGACGTGACACGACAGCTAGGGGCATGACGGTGCGGAGCAACGATGGCGTGGAGCTTCCCTTCTTCCTCGTGAGTCGAGTTTCTCTCTCTCCCTCTTCTCATCTCAACGACGGCGACAGAGGAAACTTCAACGGTGGCGTAGAAGCTTAGCAACACAAGGCAGTGACGGAGCCCTCCTCCTCTCTTCTGTCGCTCTCACTCTCTCCCCCTATTTTGATCTGTGTCTCTCACCTCGCCTCTCTTTCTCAATAACAACATCGGAGGCCACCAACCTTGACGGCGTCGTCCCCTCCTTCCTCCCCTCTTGTTCTCTTTCATCATCCCCTTCTTTCTTTTCTTCTGTCTCATGCATGTTATTCAATCTCTGTCACTCTCTCTCTCTTTTTTTTTTGTTTTTTTGGAAATAATAATAATAAATTGTAATTTGTGATTATAATATGGGGGAATTGAAGGAAGGGTATTTTTGTTAACACAATTGAATTTTGGTATTTTTAATGTGAAATTAAAATTTATATGATAATTTTGAGACCAAAATAACGTTTGTAATAAATTTGGTTTTTGTGCCAAACGATTATGACAGCAATAATACTTTTTCTTTATATATATATATGGAATTATATATGTACAACCACTTTTTTTCCCTCATGGTATCCTTCAATTCAATGCTTAAAAAACTAATATGTTATGCATATGAAATCTATTTAAAAATTTGTTGTTAGTCACTAAATTATTGTATACATAAGATAGAATTCAAACTATCCATACTAGGTTTAATTACTCTATTACTCTCTATAGTTTTAATGAGTTAACTATCAAAATTGTCCCCTAATTTTCAAATTGCTGACAAAACTGCCTATGAATTTTGAAAACGACAAATGTGCCCCTCAATATTATTAAAACGTGACATATCAATCCAAATTTCAAAAAATCAATAAAACATTAACTGTGGAGTTTGATGACTTCTGGGTTGATTTGTCACGTTTTAATAATATTGAGGGTCACATTTGTCATTTTCAAATTTTATGGGCATTTTTATCAGCGATTTGAAAATTTAGGAGGCAATTTTGGTTGTTAACCCTTTATCAAGTTTTCAATTAGATTCATGTATTTTTTTTTCTTTTTAATTAGGTTCTTATATAGTATCATGTTTTCAAAGAAAAAAAGTATAAAGACTTAATTGAAAATTTGATAAAACTATAAGTATCAATAAAATAATTTAACCTTACTTAAGTAGATGAATGAACTAAAACACTCTGACTACTCAAATTGGTTATATACAGAAAGGAGATATTTAGTAAGAAATCCTTCCTTATTTGATAGAATTTGATAAAAAATAAGTGGTTATTGTATATATAAGATAGAATTTAAACTATCCATACTTACTTAAAGGTTTAATTACTCTATTTGTAAATTTTACTACTTATGTAAATTTATTGTAAGATAAAATTTTAGATTTTAGATATAAACAAATGGACTAAATTAAAATGTATATACATTGTTTAATAACCATAAAATAAATATACTACTTGTCATAAATATACATTATTTACTATATAATAACTAAGTGCACTATATGATTTTGTAAGATGAAATATCATATATAAATGATGTATATTATCGACTTTTACTTAAACTAAATTAGATATTATCACCCCAAAAGAAACTAAATTAGATTATTATATTATGTTTTATTACATGGTAATAAGATGGAGTAATTAATAAAAATGTGAAACATACCCCAAATTTTGGCTAAAATATATATCAACTTATTTAAAATATATTTAAAATTATAAAACATAAATATCCATAAATGTACAACTTGTGGGAAATTTTTTTAAGATAAAAATGTTTAGATTTTTTATTTTTTTCTGTAACACCATTAATCTTTCAAATAGATATATTTATTAAGAAAATAAATATTTTTAAATAAAAATAATAGGTAAAAATTATCGCTATAAGTTCCTGATAGTTGTTTAAATGAATCACTTGAACAATCAAAATTACATTTCAATTGTTTGGTGTATAGTCCTAAATAAATTAAAGAAAAATGTACCAAAATGAATCATTTAAAATAATATATATTTTACTTGAGTACTCTATTAATAATTGAATCATTTATTAAATAATATAATAAAAATATATTTAAAATTATAAATATCTTTTAAAATTAATTACTTTTTTTCTCTAATATTACGACATTAATTACACTCTCTCGTCACATCTTAAGTATATTAATTATACATATTCTTTTTCTAATTTTTATAATCTAATCCTAACCACACATTTAAATCTAATAGTTATTATTGAATCCTTTCATTTCTCATAAGTAAGACTTTCTCATTCGATACATCTTCTTACCTCCTATATATATATATATATGGCAAGTTACCCATATAATCTATCCTCATTCCAATATTATCAAATTACACTAAAACTAGAAAAATGATCAGATTGCTCAAAAACGAAGTTTCTATGAAATCCGTGGCAGGGTGCCACGGATTTAGAGTTTTAAAATTTTAAAGAATCCGTGGCAGGGTGCCCAAGGATTCTGACCAACATGCATGAAAACTGGATCCTTGGCAGGGTGTCACGGATCCTTAACAAAACTGAGTTTATTTTTTAAAAAAACTTAATTGTTTCTATTTTTTTGGGTTTTATTCTTTTTTATATCAAATCTAATTTAAAATAAATTTTTCATACATTCAAAATAAATTATTTTACCAATCATTTTTTTTACCATTTTAATCAAAGTGAGTACTGAAATCCATCATGGTTAACAATAACTACATATTTATATGGATGATATCTACTATGATTTTTGCCAACAATAATACTAAGAAGAACAATAAATTATTTACCAAAACATATATTGAATCTAGAGCAATAGAAAATGAGAATAATATATTACATGAACTATATTTATCAAAATATATATGTCAAAATAATTACATGACTATAAATTAACAAAGGTTTATCAAACATAATTAACAAATGTTTATCAATTAACAATTTTTAAAAATTTATCGAATTGATGAGAATAATATATTACGGCTATAAATTTATAAATTTTAAAAAATATTAATGTATTTTTTATGAAGCTAATAGGTTGTTATAGTAATGTAATATTCCAAAAATAAATTCGAGACTTAAATATTACTTGAACATATAATATTTAATGTATTTAATTTATTGGGATAGTTGATTCATGTATAATATAAAAACACAAATAGGAGTAGCTATAACAAAAATATATAATTTTTCATGTCATTAATCATCATATGTTTATTGATTATACAAATTATTATAAAATATATTTTTTTTAAAACATTAGAGCAAAGAAACAGAATCCGTGGCAGGTTACAATGATTTATAGAATCCATTGTCGCCTGCCACGGATCCCATTTAGAGCTAAGAAACTCAGAATCCGTGGTAGGGTAACATGAATTCAGTATATTTTGGAATCGAATCCATGGAATCCAGCCACGGATTCTATAGAAATAGCAAAGAGAGAGCAATTTGATTATTTTTCTGATTTCAGAGTAATCTAGTAATATTGGTTTTTACTTAGAGTAATGAGGTAATTTGTCCATATATATATATATATATATATATATATATATATATATATAAACAAATTTTCAAAATTTTCAACGCTGATAACTAACCTCCTTTATTTTTTAAACATTGATGGAACTGTCACAATTCCTTTAACAATCAAGGCGACAATAAAATCTTCAACGAAAATGTCAAAACAATAATAATTATGTTTTCATTTCTCTTATAGCCTCGTGAAGTTCTGAAGCTCCTCTTATTCATTCTATCTTCTGCCAACATTGATTTTGATCTGATATCCAGATTGAACAAGGCTTATTATGTTAGAATATTATAATTAGAGAACAAATCAGAAAAATATCAAATAATAAGAGAGAAGATCGGGGAAAGAAATTAATGTAACTAGATTAAATCGCGTGGAGAAATAACTAAATTGGTTGCGATATATAATAGAATTATAAAATATTTGTATAATTGTATATAACATATCATTAGTGAGAAAGAAATAATATATCTATTAAATTAATAACGTAGAAACTAATTTTATGTAAAATATATTATTGTAATATCCTTTTGTTGTTAGGTGTTCATATTCATTAAATTATTCTATTGGAATCATGTTTATCTTATGTTAAATTTATTGCATACCCAAAAATAAATCATATAATATATATATACTATGATTATCACAACTTTATCACAGGAAACACTTTGTTTTCTTTGACAATGTGTGTTCATATGCGAATTTCCTCATGCTCTCACAATAGTAACATTTATCAACTCTTCTATGTAGAATCAGAATAGTGTTAGGTCTTGGAAACTCAGAAGTATCATAAACTCATACACATCTCAGCCTCAACTAACCATAATTCAACAAGCCAGAATCTGATGAAGAAACCAGCAATACTACCAACCAAAAATCAACCACTCCTGATGAATTGACATTGCAAATTGCAAATGCGCTACGCAATGGTCTTGGAATGCAATCATCACAAACCAATTCCGACAATTTGTCAATTGGTTTCAAATTAAATGGTGATAATTATCCATTATGGGCAACTCTGATAAAAAAAGCAATTGGTGGAAGAGGAAAGAAGACTCACCTAACGGGGGTACCTCTGGCACCAGCAGAGGCAGAAGCAACATATGATCAATGGGAGCAAGTAGATCAAACAGTTTTTATCTGGATTATTCAGAACATTGAAGCAAACCTGATGAACAATGTCTCTCAATTTCCAACAGCAAAGGCATTATGGGACGGTCTAGCAACCACTTATGGAAGCGGCACTGATCTGATGCAAATCTATGACCTACATCGACGAGCCAACACTCAAAAACAAGGTCAGGATACTCTAGCGGAATTTTGGAACAAATGGCAAGCCATATGGATGGCCATCGATAGAAAACAACCAAATCCCATGAAACGTCCAGATGATATCATGATTTTTAATCGATTAAAACAAGAACAGAGGTTGTATCAGTTTCTTAATGGAATTGATGAAAAATTCAAAACAATTAGAAGAGATTTATTGAAGCAAGAGACATCTCCTTCAGTCGAATCCGCCTACGCCGCTATCCGTAGGGAGGCGGCCAGACTTCAGATCTTGAAGCCTAGCTACCACCGACAGCGGAGGGAACACATCACAAGGAGAAATTGGGATCGGACTAGCTGCAAAAAATAAAGCAATCCGAGACGGATAGGGACGCAGCCGCTCAGAAACTACTTCCAGGCGTTCATCACCACAGGACAAAGAGGACAAAAGCCACCTCTATTGCACACACTATGGGATAAAGAAACACACCAAAGAACCTGCTTTAGAATTGTGGGTTACCCAGCATGGTGGGAGAAGAATACCATGTCATAAAAAAATCGCTCCGATCAGAGCAAGGGAGCCGCTGCCGTGGGCATTCCAGAGGTCACCAGAAACGGTGGCGGCGAGGCCAGAAGAGGGGAAGAGAGTTGTGATCAAAAGGCAGCGGCGGTAAGGTCTGAAACTGCGCCAGAAGGTAACATGGAATGCTCAGCCCAGGCCCAAAATCAGAATCCAATTTAATGAATGGATTTTTGATTTTGGGGCTACTGATACTATGACTCATGACCTTCATGATTTTAACAGCTTGACTACACCCTCAAAAGTCCATATTGAGACAGCTAGTGGGGAATTAATTGATGTTAAAGGAGGAGGCTCCATGCTTTCTCCGGAAAACTAAAATTAAAACATTGCCTATATGTCCCTGCATGATCATCAAAATTATTATCGGTTAGTCAAGTAACAAAGGAACTAAATTGTGTGGTACTCATGTACTCTACTTTTTGTCTTTTACAGGACATTCTTACGAAAGTGATCATTGGGCGTGGTACTGGGGGAGGAGACCTTTACTACGTTGATGAGATAGCACACCAGGGTCATGCCATGCTTGCTCACGGAACGGTTACCAGGCAACTTTGGTTATGGCATAAGCGTCTCGGACATCCTTCTTTTGCGTATCTCAAGTGTTTATTTCCTAGTCTTTTTACAAGTAACACTGAACCTATAAAATGTGAAACTTGTATTCGGGCAAAAAATCATAGAGTTTCCTTTTCTCCAACCAACACCACAGTCAATTCCATTTTTTCCTTAATACATTCTGATGTGTGGGGTCCTGCCCCTATTTCCCATAATAATTTTCAATATTTTGTGTTATTTGTGGATGATTTCTCTTGCATGACTTGGGTGTATTTTTTGAAACACAAATCTGAAGTACTCGATAAATTTTTTGCTTTCTATCAAATGATTCAAACTCAATTTTTTGTTTTTTAAGAAAAATGGCCTTATCCATCAAACCTCATGTCCAAATACATCCCAACAAAATGGAGTGGCTGAGCGGAGAAACCGAAAATTACTTAAAATGACTCGAGCCATGATTTTTGACGCTCAAATTCCAAAAACCTTTTGGCCTGAAGCTATAGCAACCTTAGCCTACCTATTGAACCGCCTACCCAGATTCTCCACCACAAAACACCCTTACAAGTCTTGACTACTCAAACTAAAATCCCACCCATTCTAACCTTACCACCTCGAGTATTTGGGTGCTCTGTGTTTGTCCATACTGATGCGTGTGCATCTTGAGTTGTTTTTAGCTTCAATTCCTCTTAATTATTGTGATAATCTTGGTGAATTATTGTTATTAATTGATCAATCACACAAACTTGATGTTCTTTGAGTTGTGTTTGTGTCTTAAGATGATTCACTAAGAATTTTTGGTAATTAAAGACCATTTGAGAGAGATTGAAGAGAGGAGAATGAAGCAGAGAAGAAAAAGAGAATTTTGGCTAAGTATCAAGACCCACGTATAACGTGAAGAGCCACGTTATACGTGGAAATTAAAAGCCAAAAGCCCAAATTGGGCAGTAGCTACACGTTATACGTGAACTCCCCACGTCATACGTGGGAGTTAACGTCCAAAGAAGCCATTTGAGGCAGATACTCCACGTTATACGTGGATGTGTGACGTCATACGTGAGGCATGGCTACAAGGAAGCCATTTGAGACTGGGGCAGTGGCGTCATACGTGGGAGTCTAAATTCAAGAACGTCCAATTTTCTCTATTGCCAATCCAATCCAAGTTGTTAGGCATCAATTTCACTCATTAATCAAGGGCTTAATTGGAAAGATCAAAGATTGATTGAAGATTAAGAGAAGAAAATAAAGCTTTGTAACTATAGAAGATAAGATTAGGATAAGATTAGGATTAGATTAAGATAAGATTAGATTTTGATTTGAATTTAGATTAAGATTAGATTAGATTAGATAAGATTAGGATTAGAATTAGATAAGATTAGGATTAGATTAGGATATGATTAGATTTTAATTTGATTTTTAGTTAGTGAGTAGGATATAAAAAGGGAGATTGATCCCAGCACAGAGGACACTTTTTCTTCAGCACAGATT
>JASCZI010211684.1:28028-40987 GCA_036250425.1 Stylosanthes scabra | reverse complement strand
GGTATTTTCAGTTATCTTCTAAGTATGATTTAATTTTCCGTTCTTCATCCCAATGGTTTAGAATCACCGAGAGGTGTTCTCTACTTGTCTAGGGCTAGATTAATAATATCGAGAGGTCTATTGATTTGTGCTAGCTGGAAATTAGATCACATAATGATTAGGTCTAACTAGAGATAGTCAAGCTAATTGTTATGCAACTAAAATTCTGTGGGTTAAAATTGGATTAGAACTAGTTTGGATATAGTGAAATGTAATCTAATCTAGGATCACTTTTGAGACTCATAAGGGTTAGAATCGGATTTAGATCTTCATCTAGTTATTTAATTGATTGACTAAGAGATTAGCTTTTGATTAAGTAATTAGAAATTGAGTCACTAAGAGATTAGGGCTTAGTTACACTAGATTCGTTGTGCTTGATAACTGAGAACCTAGAATTGATATTCGAATGTATGTATTGGCCCTCAAGGGAAAAACATCTCCAAAGCTCTTAACATTCCATTCCATTAATTTAATCACAAGTAATTCTCTGCCCTCTTTTCTTATTATTTTCGAAATTCACTACACAATTCTCTCAAAGTTTTATTCTTGATCTGATTAGAGTAATTAAGAGATAGTATTGTTTAGTCCTTTATTCCTCGTGGGAACAATACCCACTTCACCGTGGTATTACTTGAACGATTCGGTGCACTTTCCGAGATCAGAACGTATCACATACCCCCAAAATCAATAGAACCAAGCTTGATCCTTGTGCAGAAAAATGTGTTTTTGTTGGGTATGCTACACACCAAAAAGGGTATAGGTGCTACAATCCTATCACTCGTTGCATTCATGGGACCATGGATTGTGATTTTTTAGAATCTGGGTTTTACTTCAGTCGCCAACATGGAATTCAGGGGAAGAAAAATAATGAATCACCAAGTTGCCTAAATAACCTTTGTTGCCCGGAAATTGTTCAAACAGAGCAATTAGATGGAGCCACCGAGCATACCTCACTTAACGTAGGAAACAACTCGGTACATACAACCAATGAGAATCCTTCTGAGAATGTCAGACAAGAGGTAAGTGACTTCCGATCTGGTAATTTACTTCCTGTGTTTAATGAGGCCACTAATAATAGCAGTGTAGCACCTGAACTTGAAGAACCAGAGCCAATGACCTTTATTCTTTCGCTAAGAAGAAACAGAGGGATGCCTCCTGATTGGTACTTAATAAGGGTAGCTAGGAAAGGAATAGCAAATGTTGCAAAGGCTTTTTCCACTACCATCTTGTCAGAAGACATTCCAAGAATTATCCAAGAAGCCAACAAGAAATTTGAATGGCAAAAAGCCATGAATACAGAAATGAAAGCTCTAGAGAAGAACAAAACATGGGAGAAGTGTATCCTACCAGTAGGAAAGAAGCCAGTTGGGTGCAGATGGGTTTTCGCCACTAAACACAAAGCAGATGACACTATTGAACGGTAGAAGGCAAGGTTGGTGGCTAAGGGTTATACACAAACCTTTGGTGTCGACTACTCTGAGACCTTTTCACCGGTTGCAAAGCTTGACACCATCAGGGTGTTGTTTTCAATTGCAGCAAATGAAGATTGGCCACTCCATCAATTTGATGTCAAGAATGCTTTCTTGCATGGAGAGTTGAAGGAAGAAGTGTACATGTAAGCTCCTCCAGGATTCTCAAAAGGATTTAAGGAAAATGAAGTTTGTCGGTTAAAGAAGGCTCTTTATGGGCTTCAGCAGTCCCCACGTGCTTGGTTTGGAAGATTTACAAAGGCCATGAGAAGATATGGGTAGAAGTAAAGCAACCCTGATCATACTATTTTTTTGAAAAAAAGGGGAAACTTAATTACTTGCCTAATAATCTATGTGGATGATATGATCATAACGGGAAGTGATGCAAAAGAAATTGCAAAGCTGAGAAAGAACCTTTTTGCAGAATTTGAAATGAAGGATTTGGGAAGACTAAAATATTTCTTGGGAATAGAGGTTCTATGATCCAACAAGGGAATTTTTATTTCCCAAAGAAAGTACATTCTGGACCTTCTGGCAGAAACAGGAATGGTGGATTACAAACCAACAGATACACCCATAGAAGTTAATCACAAGTTAAAGATAGTAGAAGGGGATAACCTAGCAAATAAGGAAAGGTACCAGCGGTTGGTTGAGAAACTAATTTACTTATCACATACTCGGCCTGACATAGCTCATGCAGTGGGAGTAGTAAGTCAATTTATGCACCAGCCGCCAGAAGATCATATGGAAGCCGCCATGAGGATAGTTCGATATTTGAAGGGAACTCCAGGAAATGGAATCACATTCAATAGGAATGGGCATTTGAAGGTTGAGGCATACACTGATGCAGATTGGGCGGGCAACCCAAATGATAGAAGATCAACATTCGATTACTTTACACATGTTGGAGGAAACCTGGTAACATGGAGAAGCAAGAAGCAAACAGTTGTAGCACTTTCAAGTACAGAGGCAGAATTTCGAGGATTTGTTAAATGAATAACTGAATTATTGTGGATTAGAAAATTAATGATCGAGATTGGATTTCCACCACAATTCTCAAGCCAGCTAAAATGTGATAACAAAGCTGCCATAAACATTTCAGAGAATCCGGTACAACATGACAGAACAAAACATGTTGAGGTGGATAGACATTTTATCAAAGAAAAGATTGAGAATGGTACTATTGAGCTTCCATTTGTGAGATCAGAAAATCAGTTGGCTGATATACTTACTAAAGCAGTCACAAGACAAGCCCTTGCCAACGTTCTAAACAAGCTGAGTATTGGTGATCCCACTACTCACCTTGAGGGGGAGTGTTAGAATATCATAATTAGGGAAGAAAATCAAGAAAGTATCAAATAATAAGGGAGAAGATCAGGGGAAAAAATCAATGTAATTTATTAGGATATTATTCCATAATTAGCTCCCTTATGATCTATATATTGAAAACAACCTTGTAATCAAAATACACAAAAAATAATCTGATTGTTTCACTTTTCTAAAATATTCTTTTTGTTTTCTCCCCTAAACTCTTGGTAGCATAGTAAGATATTATACATGCCAATCGCTTTATTAATTTCCACCACTTATTATGTTGATCACGAAACGTGTGGTTCGAAAAAATAAAATTACATTTATACATATTATTTAACATGTTTTTGTAACAAAATAATCATCATCCATATAAATAATTGAAACTTTTGTTATAAAATAATCAAACTTGTTTTTTTAACAAATAAACTTTTTATTAATACCGAATATATATCGCTATATAAGAATTAATTGATGAATAGTTTGTTGTGATGTATAGTTGAGATTTTTATTCATATAAGTTTTTTTTATCAACTGAGTCTAATCATCAAGTCGGACAATAAGATTTTGGTATATGTATTTTTTTTTTTGGTGTCTGGAAAGAAAAACTACAAGCCAAAAACAACCAAAAAACAAGAAGAAGCAAAACTAAAACATATCAGGGATGTCATGCTTAAGAAGAGTACTCAAATCATCCTCAGGCTCAATCCACGTAACCAAATCATTATCATCCAAAGCTCCCCTCTTTGCCAACCAATCAACAGCAGCATTGGCTTCCCTTTTAACCAACCTAAATTGAACTGTCCAAGACCAATGAAGCATGTCTTGAATTCTGTAGAGAATATCAGAATCAACCGAAACTGAATTGAAGGAAAGAATGTTCTGAAGGAAATTAAAAACCTCCAGAGAATCAGTCTCACACAGAATGAGTCTGGCATTAGCCTGCCAAGCAAGTAAAAGTCCTTGCCAAACCGCAAAAAGCTCACAACAAAAGATAGACCACATTGGGAGGTGTCCCGATGACCAAGCATCCAGCCACCAGAATCATCTCCGAGCACACATCCAAAACCAGCACGATTACAATGGCTAAAAATGCTAGCATCACAATTAACCTTGTAAAAGCTCGAAGGAGGGAGTTCCCAAAAAAGAGTGGACCGAGGAGCTTGATGAAGATAATAAAAGCCATCCATGGAATGAAACTCATTTATAGATAATCTAACAAGGGCAGCAAGCTTTCTAATCGACCAAGAATTTAGAGGGTCAAAGATTTTCAAACATCTATGGCGCCAATTCCACCAAATCCCAAAAGAAACAATTAATTCTCTACCTATCAACTTCTCTCTAATCCAAGAATAAAAATTCATACCAGTAGGAATATCCAATATGGAACGGTCCAACATAGACCAAATAGAAGCAGCATCCGGGCAATCCTTGAAACAATGCAGAATAGACTCAGAACCTGAATTATAGCAGCTACATAAATCAGAAGAAGCAAGACCTATCTTGAAACGAAAAACTTTTGTGGGAATATCCTCATGACAGGCAAGCCAAATTAAAAACTTTATCTTCTCAGGGATGTGCATCTTCCAAAGCCACTTCCAATTCTCATTAGTACACCATTGATACTTGCGATGAGCAACCACAAATAACCATCCTTGGTGCTATAATTCCTAGAAGAGGAATGTTCCCAAAACCATCCAGCAGCCTGCAAACTAAGATCAGGAATAGGAAGTTTCAACAGAATCTCTTTAACATGAGAAGACAAAGGAGTGTACAACTGATCAAAATTCCAAGTATTATTAACCACAACATCATTAAGAGTAAGATCCAAATCTAAAATGTGGACATAAGGGAGGATTTCACCAAGATTTCCAAGAGGACTCCAAGCATCATGTTAGAGAGACTGGTTCAAATTACCAGTATGCCAAACTAAGTCATCCCGAATATTGTTATAAGCTTTGATGATGAATTTGCAAATATCAAAGACACCACTAAGGGAATTCCAGTTCCGAGATCCATTGAAATACTTAGCAGTCACCATTTGAACCCAAAGCTTATCCTTGCAATGCAAAATCTGCTAGACCAACTTCTTGAGTAAAGCATAATTCACACATTGAGCATCACGAATTCCTAAGCCACCAAAATTTTTGGGAACCACAACACGATCTCACTTAACCAAAGCAAGCCCTTTCTTAGAACCATTACCCCTCCAAAGAAACTGTCGCATCATAGCATTAATTTTCTGGTGAGCATAAGAAGGAAGAAGAGTAACCTGCATTTGGTAAACAGGAATAGAGGAGAGGATAGATTTGATTAAACACAATCTACCCGCTTTGTTGAGTAACCTACCCTTCCAACTGGCCAGACGATGACTGATTTTGTCAATAACCTCATGAGTTGTCTTTCAAGAAGCCCTCTCATGACCTAAATTAACACCCAAATACTTACCAAGGTTTTGAGTGAATTGAATATTTGAAACCCCAGCCAGGACATCTCTCCTCCTTTGAGAAATATTCTTCGAACAGAAAGCCTTTGATTTCGAAAAATTAACCTTAAGACCAGATGCCCGGGTGAAAAGATCAAGCGCCTTCATGACCCCATCAACTTGGCTTCTAGTAGCTTTGCAAAAGAGAATGAGGTCATTAGCAAACATAAGATGCGACACTTTCGGACCACCCTTAGAAACCGAAACAGGAATCCAACTACTATTAGCAACCAGCTGCGAGATAAGGCAAGCCAATCTCTCCATACAAATAACAAAGAGGTATAGAGACATTGGATTGCCTTGACGGAGCCCTCTTTGAGGAGAAAACTCTACAACCTATCCCCATTCCAAAGGAGAGAAAGAGAAGATGAAGACATACACCTCATAATGAGACTAATAACCTTGTTGGGGAAACCAAATTTCAGCAAGGAGTCTTCTAGAAATTGCCAATCAACCCTGTCATAAGCCTTCTCCAAAGCAATTTTGAAGGCCATGGTACCTTTCTTAGACTTGGCCTTCTTCATAAAGTGGAGCACTTCCTGAGCAATAATGATGTTTTCGCTAGATCCTCTACCCGGAATAAAACCACCCTGAAGGGGACCAAAATATCTGACAAAAAAGGGCGAAAACGAGAAACGAACACTTTTGTAATAATTTTATATAAAACATTACAATGGCTTATAGGCCGAAAATCTTTCATACAAGTAGGAACATCCACTTTGGGAATAAGGACCAACAAAGTTTCAAAGATTGAATAGTCTAAGAACTCACCAACAAATGCTTTTTGGACAACTCTCCACACATCAACACCCACCACATCCCAATATTCTTTGAAAAAGAGAACCTGAAAACCATCCGAACGTGGTGCCTTAAAAGAATTCATTGCCCAAACAGCGCCTTTAACCTCTTCTAAAGAGATTGGTTCAACAAGCTTCTCACAAGCTTCACGGCTAAGCTGAGGAAGAGGAATATCTTGCAACAAACTAAGATCAATCCCTTCAGTTGAAGTAAAAAGCCGTTGAAAATAATCATTTGCTTCCTTTTGAAGAAGGGCAGGATTATAACTTCAAGTGCCATCCTCCAGAATCAAACTATGAATCTTATTTCGTTTTCTCCTTACCACAGTTTGAAGATGAAAATAAGAAGTGTTACGGTCCCCAAATTTCACCCATTGCTCCCTACTTTTTTGGAACCAAAGAAGCTCCTCTTGGATAAGAATAGTGTTCAGCTCATTCCGCAAAAATTCCTCCTCGTCCTTAAGTTGCTGGCAAGAGGAAGTCTCTAAAGCACATTGAATTCGGTCAACCCGCATCTCAAGATCACGTTTCCTAACAAAAATATTACCAAAAATTTATGTATTGAACTTCTTAGCATCTTTCTAAACTTCTCTCAGGCTCCTAATGACATTAGGAGAACCAGTCTTCCAAGCCATGTTAACCACATTCCTAAAAAGTGGATGAGTAATCCAAGCAGCTTGAAAACGGAAAGGCAGGTTCTTCTTAACATTATTGAAATCTGGGGGAAAACACCTAACCAAAATAGGGTAGTTGTCAGAGTGATACCTCCCAAGAATCTCAGTATAAGCCTCAGGAAAACACAAACGCCAATCTTGGTTAATAATAGCCCGATCTAACTTCTTAGCTATGTCAATTCCACCAGCAACTCTCCTATACCAAGAGAACTGTGACCAGAAGCCCCCATATCCATTAAACCACAATTGGCTAACATACAAGCAAAATCATCAGCTCTATTCACATTAAACTTCCCTCCTCTGACTTCACTGGAATGAATAATATCATTAAAGTTCCCAACCACAAGCCAAGGCTTCTGCATGTTCATAGATAAATTAATAAGAATTTCCCAAAGATGAAGGCGTTGACTATGTTGATGGTGGCCATAAATAGCGCTGCAAATCCAGTTACAAGACCCGATAACAACTTCAAGGGACACACACTGATAAGAAATATCAATAAGATTATACGAACCTGAATCTTTATCAGCCAAGACCCAAATTCCTCCGATGTGACCCCTAATTTCAGAAATACCAATCTCAACAAAATTCAAATTATTCCAGTAATAAATTCTAAAACAATGAAAATATTAGGATGGAAATTCCTAATAATATCTTTACAGTGAACTCGAGCTAATTTATTAGAGGCCCCTCTAATATTCCAAGACATAATATTAATTTTATTATCCATAAAGAAAATAGATAGATACACACAGCAACCACCAGAAGACTATCAATCAACACTAGAGTAAAATCAAATTCTAACCTCTACTACCTCCTTTTTTCCAAAATCAGAAACAACCTTGGCCAACTCCAAATTACTCGACCCAGCTTCTCCCCCAGGCGCTGCTGAAACATTACCACCGCCACACATAGCCTTCGAATTGGAGGTTCCCAATTGCTCATGCACAACCCTGCTTTCCAATCTCTCCTTCCCTGCATCCAGAATCGAAATAGGAGCCGTCATTCCTGAGAATCCATGGCATGAGCAGAGGACGCTGAAGCATTACCACCGCCATTCGCGGTATTAGGTGAGGTTTGTAGCGACGACGGTCGTTGACGCTTCCTGGCCGACATGAGTAGAGGAGAAGTTATCTTCTCATGGGTCGTTTGGTGTGAGTGTTTCTGAAAAGTGATACGACTTGAAGCAGCAATAAGAGACTCCTCACGAGTATTTATTATATAATTTTAATAATAAAAATGATTTTTGTTGAGATTATATAAGTTGATTAAACTTGATTAATAAAAACACTTACAAGTATAGCATCACTTAATGCATTATTATATTGTCTATTATATATTGACATATAAATGGAACTGTTTTGTCTTACACCTGTGTTGGTTTTGCTCAAGAATTTCTTCCTTTCCCAAGAGAGTACAGTGATAGAAGGAAATGCTAGAAGACATTACATTAGGCTGCGTTTGTTTGCTGTACACATGTCTCAAAGACATAGACACGTTAGTACATGTACTATGTTTATTTTGTGAGACACTTTTTTATAAAGGACAGGTTACACACATTAGTACACCGGAGACATGTAATTTGTGTCACTCCAAAAGGGTGAGACACGGATTTTAGAGGAAGGACACAAACTTATACCAATATGCTTTTATAATTTTACCCTTGAAAATTTATAAGATTCCTAAAATTATCCTCAAAATTCCTGCAACTTTCCATCTAACTTAATCACCACCAGTCATCAATCACAAGAAACCTCACCTCCTTCCTCCATTCATGTCCCTCTCATAGAGCATTACCTTCCTCTTTTTCACCTCCCTCCTCCTCTCTTTGCTTTTTGAGCCAGATCAGCCTCTTGTCTCCTTCGTTTGGATCTTTGAATTGAAGATGAAGGGGAACCTTGAGGGTGGAGGCAAATGGCAAAAACTCACACTCTACAACTTGGGAACCTCACTGAGCTTTACTATTGTGTGCTTAGAAAATTGCAAGTTGAAATTTTCTTTATCTAAATTTTGATTAATGTTTATTAAATCTAGTTCTATTTTTTTTATGATTTTTTTATTAGTTCAAGTGTTGTTAATGGTGGTAAAAAAAGTGGTGGTTGGTGCTCAAACTTTAGACGATGTAGAAAAAATAATGGTGGTGGCAGTATATAACAATGGCAATATATTTTGTGATTGTTGTAAAACTAAAGTTATAAAAGAGAGAACTTTAAAATATAAAGAGAGAACAAGAGAAATAGATATAGAGAGCAAGAGAATAGAATTCTTATTGATTTCTGAATATGAAAAACTTAATAAACCATAGCCCTATTTATAGCTGAAGGTTTACTATGCATTGAAAAGGAATGAACGGCTATAATTCATTTACTATGCAACATAGTAACTTGATTAGGAATGGACGACCATTATTCATTTGGTTACTATGCCCTTGAAAGGGACATTAACGGTTTATAATACTCCCCCTTGGACGTCCATTACGGATATGCCTCATTAAAACCATCCTAAAGAAAAATCTTGTGGGCAAAAACCTTAGTGAAGGAAAAGAGTACAATATCCTTTTCAGATGAGACCTGCCTTGTTAAAAACCTTGTCTAGAAAAACTCATTTGGGACAAAAACCAGATCAAGGAAAAAAGAGTACAGTCTCCCCCTCTTGGCCACATCTTTTATCATATGATACTCAACGTATTCTGATCTGATGTACCAATTTTTCAACAGAGGGTGCTGGAAGCAACTTTTGTGAATAAATCTGCTGGATTATCACTTGAATGAATCTGTTGCTCATCAATTGTTTCTGAATCATGAGTGAAGAAGAACTTCGGGGGAAATGCTTTATTCTGTCATCTTTGATGTATCCACCTTTAAGTTGAAGAACGCATGCTTCATTATCTTCATATAGAGTAGTTTACGCTGCTTGGTGATCAGTCAATCAATATGATGATTGATGAATCTTCTTCAAAACAAGAAGCACTCGCTTTTTACTTCATGTATGACTAGTATCTTGACATGACTAGAAGAAGTCGTAGCTATAGTTTACTCCGTAGATCTCCATGATATTGCAATGTCATCATATGTGAACAAGTATCCTGTTTGAGATCTACCTTTATGAGGATCAGATAGATATCCTGCATCTGCATAACCCACCAATTGTGGTTTGGATTCATTTTTATAAAATAACCCCATATCAACCGTTCCATGAAGATACCTAAAGATTTGCTTAATTCCGATCCAATGTCTTCTGGTTGGAGAGGAACTATACCTTGCTAATACATTTACAGCGAATGCTATGTCAGGTCGCATATTATTAGCAAGATACATTAATGCTCCAATAGCACTAAGATATGGTACTTCAGGACCAAGAACTTTTTCATTACCTTTTTTAGGTCGGAACAGATCCTTTTTCACATCTAATGATTTTACGATCATTGGGGTACTTATTCGATGTGATGCATCCCTGTAAAATCTTTTGAGGATTTTCTCTGTGTAAGTCTTTTGATAAATATCTCATCCTTCATGTGCTCGATCTGCAGGCCGAGACAAAACTTAATGATATTTAAATCATCAACATACACTGCAATTATAGCAAATCCATATGCAAATTTCTTTATAAAAACACATGGGCAAATACACTACTAGAAACACGCTGATTACCGTCGGAATTTCCGTCGGATGAGGTGTGTTGACGATTGGATCAGAAAATTTTGTGTGGGGTTAACTAGTCCGATGCAAAATCCGATGCAAACTTTTGGCGGGAATGAAAATTAAATTGGCGGCTAACTTTCCGTCGGATTGGTCAACGAAAAATCCGACGGAAACTAGTAAAAATCGAACGCTGCGTTTCATTTAGTGATGACCTTGTTTCCGTCGGGTTGATCCGATGGTAAGTCTGATGGAAAGTTCAAAATAAACCTAATCAACGAACAGCCTCCCTTCATTCACAAACCCGTCTCCCTCTCTCTCCTTACACCTTCCCCAACCCTAAACAGAGCCCCCCTCCCAACCACCATCTTCCACCACCCACCCACCATAGAACAGCGCCGACTAGGAGAACAAAGACGCCACCGAGAGAAGGAAGAAGGGAACCACCGTCGCCACCCTTTGCACCGCCGCTGAGAGGAAGAAGACTCCACTTCTGCCGCTGCGTCTTTCACTGTCGTCCCCTCCGTCCGTCGTAGGTAAGTGTGCTCCCTTTTCCATCCCTTCCAAGGTTCGTCCCCTCTCTCTCTCTCTTGATTCATCCCTCTCTCACTCTCTTGATTTGTGGCTCTGTTTTTGTAGCCACCACAGTAGCCACCGCCTGCCGCCGTGCTGTCACCGGTGAGGTCGCCACCGTCACTGCCTCCCTCCCATTTTTTTAACAGGTAAGTCTCATTTTTTTTGGTTAGAATTTTGATAGATTAGGGTTTTGAAAATGAAAATGTGTTTTTAATCTTTGATAATTATTTGTTAATTGCTTCTTTATTATGTTAATTTAATGTTTAGGGTTTTGATAAATTAAAATGTGTTTTTAATTTTTGATAATTATTTGTTAATTGCTTTCTTATGTTAATTTTTGATAGATTAGGGATTTGATAATTATTTGATAGGTTAGAGTTTTGATAAATGTGTTTTTTGTTAATTATTTGATAATTGAATAGGATTTCCACTTGAAGAGGAAGTTAATAAGGTTTGGAGATGGCATTGTGTCTAATAGGATGTCTTGTAGGTGTTATTTATTTTTTTTAAAAAAATAAAGTTAAAGTTGTATGTTAAAATGTAGGGTGTGCATGCATAAACTTAAGTGTTATTGTTAGTAATATGTTTTTTTTTTTTGGAATCATGAATGTGCCAATTTGTCTTTAGTTGTCAAAAATTTTTTTTAGTTAATTATGCCTAAAGTTGAAATGTTGTATTTCTTGCCTATTACTAAAATGTGATAATTTATTTGTTGAATGCTGAAAAGTGAAAGAGCTTGTAAGATGTACGACCTCTTGTGGATTGCTGCCTGATATTTTGCGCGTCCCTGATTGAGAAGCAAGCCGTGAGTAGTGAGTCTGTGGTGGATTCAAACTGCGGCCTTTACTTCGAGCAATTTGGAGGTAGGTAACTATCTATTTTTCGATATTTAATAAGCTAGTTACAAAGAATGATGGACTTAATTTTCATAAGATAGAGTTTTAGGGTGGAGCTGGGAGAAGGTGGTCTAGTGGCGCCTTCTCGAAAACCCTTGTTTGCTGGAAAATTGCGGAGTAATAAGGGGTTGTGCACTAGAATGGCTAGGATTACTTGATTGTGTGTGTGATAATGTGCTACTCTTGCTAATTGTAATTGTCATTCTTCGTAAATTTTGATATTTGTTTGTGTGATCATTTGTCATTGTTGATATTTGACTCATGTGAGTGATTAAAAATACCAATTTAATTTGGTGGAAGCTTCTATTTTAAAGGGAGACTCTGCCGAAATTTTTTTAGAAATTATTTTTAAAAAATTGCGTTGATGCCAAGTGATTAATAATACCAATTTAATTTGGTGGAAGCTTCTATTTTAAAAGGAGACTCTGTCAAAATTCTTTTTAAAAATTATTTTAAAAAATTTCCTAGATGCCAAGTGATTAAAAAAAACAATGTAATTGCATGTTTAATTAGGGTTGTGTGTGATGGCTGCCCCGGTTCCGAGTCATCGATTGTGGATGTACGATAGGTTCTACACTGATAGGGGGGAATAAAGCTTGAGTTCATGAATGGGGTTGATGGGTTTGTTGCATATGTGTTCACTTTGGAAGAATTTAGGGTCGCCGGGGTTTCTAGGTGTCCGTGCTCTAAGTGTTGTCTTCTGAATTGGATTGGTCCCTAGGAAATGACCCTTCACCTGTACCGTAATGGATTCAACCCGGGATATTGGATTTGGACTTCACACGGGAAAATGGATGAAGATAACATAAACCGTTTTGAAACTAGGGCACAACGGCAAAGTGAAAGGGTTTCAAGAGTGACAAATCTAAATACAGAGACTCCATTCGGAGAGGTTAACTGGGAAGATAATCATGAGCGGTACAATGAAATGATAATGGACGCGTTTGGGATGGGTATGGGAGAGGATTTAGGGGAAAGGGTAGAGGAGCCTAATCCGGACGCGAAAAGGTTTTATGACATGTTAGATTCTGCATCGAAGCCGTTGTTTGACGGATGCGTACACTCGAAGTTGTC
>JASCZI010211684.1:0-14756 GCA_036250425.1 Stylosanthes scabra | reverse complement strand
GTACCAAAATTATTAATAAATATACACACAAATAAAAAATAATTAATTTTATTTGAATTCCAAAATAAACATTAAATTAGTATTTTATTATCTTATATATATATATATATATATATATATATCGGTTTTGCTAGATGTACACATAAAACACATGAAACACATAAACCTTTTTCACTTGAGGGAGTGATTAATTAAAATGTGTTTGTGTGTTTTATGTATACACCAATATTAATTGTATATCTATATATTTTTTTTTACCCAAAACCTTGGTATATATATATATATATATAGCTATATTATTTTTTTTTCCAAAACCTTGGGGGGACCATCGCCACCCCACGTCCCCCCTTGGTTCCGCCACTGATTGAGATGATTCTCCAAGATTCCAAGGTAACATTTACGGCCTTTCTATTTTTCTTTAGTTTAATGTCCTTAATCACTGGCATCCTATGGAGCTTTCCTCATTCTCAGCAGTTTGAAAACATGAAGCAATCCAAGCTTTATGAGCGTAAAACGAAAAAAGTTCCCGTTTTTTGAGATTTCCAGTCTTGATTTCAAATCTGATTTGTTTGGGAGAGTTAGAAAACATGAAACCCGGGGGTGTTTTATGAATTTCATAAGGAAAAGTTTAAATTTTTTTGAAAGAATTTGCTCAAGATCATAGCTTTGATTACATCAAACAGGGTGCCTCCCTCATTTGCATGTTTTATGATGTTCATAACCAAAAGTACCAATTTTTTCTAAGAAACATTCTCAAGATCATAACTTTGAGTCGGTGAAAATATGAGCCTCAAAAAGTTCCCATCTTTACGAAATAACTTGCTCAAGAACATTTGTAAGATTAATTTTTTTAAAAACTTTTTTACTCGCAACAGAATAGTTTCAAGCAAAACAAAAAAGGATTTTGCCTTTCACCTGTTTGAAGTCAATGACAGATTGACAGCACTCCTGTTAATAAAATGTACACAATATGTTACTTTTTCTTAAAAAAAAAATTATGGCTTCTCTGCCTTTGGAATTATATATGTGCATATGTAAAATTGCATGGGCATATGTAACTTAGACTACCTCTTGATTCAATTGCTGTTGCCAAGCATCTTATTTTCATGAAAAATCTTATTGCATTTTCTACTATGCATAATAAGGAGCCAACAATATGTTTAATTAAAACAATCATGCTAGATGTATACCTCTTTCCTCCAACCAAGTCAAACCAAGTGAATTCTGCTCACTCTCATCCCATGCACATGAACAAAATATTATTACTACAATGAACAGAAAATTTAAAAGTAAATGAACATGTTTTAAAACTTGTTTATGTCAACTATAAAAATATGTTCATTGTACATATAAACTTATGTTGGTTTTTAGAAAAAATGCGTGAACAGTAACAACTTCGTTAGACTTGGTTGGGAAAAATAAGCGTACGTCTAGAATTATTCTAATTAAAATATTTACATGCGAAGTTATAAAAAATAGCTACATCTTCTCTAAGTTGAGTATTATAAAGAGGGAGCTTCGGAATTGCACCATGAAACCTCGGGTTATGTCTTTTAATTGTTTTGCTGATATGTTTTGTATTCAAACAACAAATAGTGTTATTAATAGTCCACAAAAAAGGTTGAAAATGTCTCTGTTGATATAACAGAGACATTTTTGAGTTGTTAATGTTCCCTTTAAGTTCATCTTTCTCAATATGTTTATTTTTTTTATATATATATATTTATTGTTGCATCAAGTAAGCTTATATCCACTATCAATTTGTTTTTTCAGGAATATTTACAAGAAGTGTTGGCTCAAGCAAGAGAAGAAACGGCTATGCTTTCTCAGCATCAGCTTCTGATGTGAGCAATGCTAAAGTTGGAGGTTGGCGTGGTTTTAATATCAACAAACCTAAGAAAGTACAATTGGTAAGCATTTCCTCTGGTAGCATATGTTTAACCACCTATTATATAAGAGTTGATATGTCTGGTTCTGATTAGAGTACTCTTGAATGGTAACTGGTATCCAAGTGAAAACAAACATCAAATAAAAACTTTATAAAGAGATTTCATCTATTCTTTTCCATTGCATTATAAATAAAGAAGCAAAATAGTACGGGGCAAGTAAATTGAATGCTAAAGAAATATTTGATTGGGTTAATTTGTAGCTTTTTGACAAACAAATATTCCATATTGCAGCCTGATATCAGAGGGCCTTAGTTATTATGTTTGCTCTCAGTCTCAGCTTTGTCATTTTTTGTTATTTGGGTTTCAGAATGCTGTTCTAGCATTGGATTCTTCTGTTCTGAATATGAAATTATTGAATGGTACAGAATCTCTTCAAGTTCTGTCCCACCAAGGAAGAGATGGAGATGTTGAAGGTACACCTCTCTTCTACTCCAGTGTGCATTTACTTATAAAAAATTGTCTGAACTGCAAAGTATAACTTCATGTAATGCATACAATTTGGTACTTGCGGAAGAATTGCATCTTGGCTGCAATTTCTTCATTTGCTTATATCATATACTCAATTCCAGGACAAAATCATGAATCATATCATTGTTATAGACTCTCACATATTTGCTTCGTATAGGCATTATGCTTATTCGTACATCCTTTTAACCTTAGTCCATTTTCTTAGGATTTCAAAAATCATGCAGTGTGTTGACTAAATGGCTAGGTCTCTTTTTTTTTTGAAAAAAAACAATGTAGTGAGTACTGTCTTTCTTTTTAAATTCTTAAAGCACTCTATGCATGAACAGTTTCAGCTTAAACCTTAAAGTAAACTGTAAATCTTCCTAATGGCACATACAAAATGTCTGTTTCAAATTTAATGTAAGAATTTTCTAAAATAAGCCTTTTTTTTCAGAGGGAGAAAGAGGCTAAAGCACAACAAATCATTCTTTATTTCCAGGTAATTAAGCATAATAAATTATTTTCGTTAATTATGTAGGCAAATCACAAAAAATATATAAACAATATTCCAAGATTGAAAATAAAATAAAGAATAGTATTGTATTTTATCATCATGCTTAGATATTTGAAAGGAACATTGCATGAGGGGTATTATACTTGCATGTGAAATAAGCCTAAATATTTCAGAAACCAAATCTATGGTTTTTTAAGTTCAAATTGTTTATTAGTTTTGTAAGTGGGAGGATTTAATGTTAGTTTTTTTCCCTCTATTTCAAGATGTTCTTGCTCTGGCGGTTGGCAAGCAGGATCCAAGGGAGTTGCTTACCAAAATTATAAGAGAGTTCAAAAGATTAAAATCAGTGCTTGAAGACCTAGAGTGAGTTGTTTTGGTTTAAGTTTTTTCTTTTGTTGTATCAACTTATAATTAAATTTATACAAAATGAGAACCAGGCCAATTCCTATTTTGAACCACCAATGTTTGGATGTATCGAAAGCTATAAATATAAATATAAATATAGTTAGAGAAATTGTGAACATAGATTATTATCATTCAATGATTAAAGTATACTACATGCTCATGAGGAGCATCGAAATACCTATGGCTAATAAATTTGTAAATGAAGGGATGACGATACATTAAAGGTGGTTACAAATGAGTTATAGGTAGCACTCAATAATGCATAATGATATATCAGAGAGAGGCAAAATAAAAAAAGTTGACGAATTTTATACTATAATATGCTCGAAAGCTGCATGAATACTAATGAGAAGCAATGTGAATTTTTATTGTTGAACTAGGTGGAATGCAAATGGGTGGACACTCAGAAATTCATTTACAAGAGATGAAAAAAATGTGGACCACCGAAGACAGAGATATAATTCTCAGTTATGAATCATCATACATGTTACAAAGAAGAATAACAAAATAGGTGGAGGAAGCTTGGGACTTGATTAAGTGTCACAAGGAGTGGAAAGAGATGGCTTTATGCAAAACCAGAAAGTCATTGGTGAGGGGAAGTGAGAGTGAAGGTGTATTACGGCAAGATATGTATAAAAGATGATGGTAAACGGCAGATCATGCTAAGTGAATTGGTGGAGGCGAATAATTCAGTGGAAGCCACTGTCAAAGCCATTGTCATGACTAATCATGCTAAAATGCATTCTCCTTGAGGATAGATGTTTTGCTTCAACAGCTATTGTAGGCTGTAGCTTTAAAGTGCTTTGTTATGCGCTAACTAATCAAAAAATTTAATCCTTTGTTGGTTTTGATTCTTTTAATGTTGTGTTCACTATAAATTTGTAATTTTTTCCTTTTCTTTGAACAAGCAAATTGCCTTAAAAAAATTAAATTCGGGGCAGATGATAATGAGCAAAGTCTAACTAAGCAAGCATGTATGTGAAGAGATTTTCCTCATTAACTTTCTTTTATTGACCTATATGAGAAGAAGCTATTTCCTTCGAAATTTAGCATAAAGGATTTGCATAAATTTTCAAATATTTAGCATAGTAATAATGTTAAAATCAGGAAATTAATATAGATGTCAAATAAGATTTGTACCTTAACCTAGTTAGTTATTATAAATAAGAAATAATAAAATTTTATATGAATATTTAATTACACCAGTTCAACCACTAACATAATGATTGAACCTTTAAACCAGTAACCTTATTGGTTTGATGACCAATCCTGTTTTTACAAATATGCCAAAAGGAGCCAAACCCGGAAAGGCATTTCAATTTTCAAGCATTAAATAGTGAAATGCAAACCTAAATGCAAATAGAATCGGGGACCCGAATTTGAAATTGTTCATCTCCGTTGTTTCGCCTTCTGCTATCCCCTTCTTAACAGTTTGGTCCTTCAATAATCATTTCCTTTGATGATTTCCCAAATATTAAAGACCTCTTTTCCTCATAATAATTCTTATACTCAACTCTCCGCCTCTCTCATACCTCCACTCTTGCTACTTCATCTGCCACACCAAATACAATCCATTTCGATTTCGAAAAATTAGATTAATATTGCCAACATCTTCAACATCGCAACCTCATTCTCTATGAATTCCAGGTCCAGGCTGATGAGGTATGCCCTCCCTCTTCATCCTCCTTATCCTCCTCTTACTGTTACTCTCTTTCTCTCTTCTCTTTCTCAGCCCTCATCCCCTCGCCATCTTGATGAAGCTGTTGATTCCTTCACTCGCATGCTCTCTATGCGTCCTACTCCTCCCATCAACCAATTTAACAAGATCTTGTCTTCTCTTGCCAAGGCCAACCATTTCCCCACCGCCATTTCCCTTTTTCACCAATTGCAAACCAACGGAATCACTCCTGACTTATTTACTTTGACCATCTTAATTAATTGTTGTTGCGGCATGGGTCGTGTCACGCTTGCTTTCTCTGTCTTCGCCAAGATTCTCAGGATGGATTTTCAGCCTGATACAGTAACATTGAATACACTCCTTAAAGGTCTCTGTCTCTCTGGTAACCTTCATAAAGCACTGCACTGTCACGATAGAGTACTGGCTCATGGATTTCAATTCAACCACGTCACTTATAACACTTTGATTAATGGCCTCTGTAAGACCGGACACACATCGGGTGCTATTCAAGTGTTGAGAAAGATCCCTCAGTATGGCATTGTTCCTAATGTAATCATGTACAACACCATTATTGATAGCATGTGCAACGATACACTTGTGAGTCATGCTTTTCATTTATATTCTGAAATGCTTTCTAAGGGAATTTCTCCTGATGTTATCTCATATAGCACTCTTATTTATGGATTGTGTCTTGTGAGTCAACTTAAGGAAGCCATTGATTTACTAAATCATATGATGCTCAAAAACATTACTCCAAATGTTTATACTTATACTACTTTGATTGATGGATTATGTAAGGAAGGAAATATCAAAGATGCAAAGAGTGTTTTGGCTATCATGACAAAAGATTGTGTGAAACCAAATGTAGTTACTTATAACAGTTTAATGGATGGGTATTGCCTGGTTAACAAATTAAACAAGGCAAAACATGTATTCAATATCATGACCCAGAGTGGAGTGGCGCCTAATGTTCAGAGTTACAATATCATGATTAATGGCTTTTGCAAAGGTAAATTGGTGGATGAGGCCTTGAATATCTTTGAAGAGATGCGTCACAAGAACATGGTTCCTGACACGGTAACTTACAACACCCTAATTGATGGCTTGTGCAAATCAAGGAGAATATCTTGTGCTTTGGAACTTCTTGAAAAGATGCAACATAGGGGTCAATATGCAGATATATTCACTTACAATTCCTTGTTAGATGGAATGTTCAAAAAACAAGAACTTGACAAGGCACTTATGTTATTCAATCAAATGAAAGAGTGTGGCATTAATCCAGATATGTATACATACAACATACTTATAGATGGCCTATGCAAAAGTGGAAGACTTATAGATGCAAAAGAGATTTTTCAAGATCTTCCTGTTAGAGGCTATCGTCTAGACGTGAAGACATACACTGTTATGATCAATGGGCTCTGCAAAGAGGGCCTACTTGATGAAGCATTGGCCTTGAAGTTGAAAATGGAGAAAAATGATTCCGATCCGGATATTGTAACTTACGAAATAATTATTCGTGCTCTATTGGAAAATGGTGAAAATGATCGAGCACTAAAGCATCTTCGTGAAATGATTGCTAGAGGCTTAGTATAAAGACAAAAGGTGTAATAAATCAACTCAGTTTAATCATTTTTCTTTTCTTGGTGAAATTTGTACAAAACTTTGTAAATTTTGTAGCTGTTAGGTTAGAGGATTTCAGAAATCCCACGAACTCACTACCACCTTAGTTTTTGTTATCTCGCTATTATTGAGTTGATTTTGAACTTGTGTTATTAGCTGTCTTTGAGTCTCTGTCTATTGCCATGACTATCATGCATCCTGATTTGGCATATATTTCTAATTATAACTGATTGTTAAGTGCTTAAGATTTCCTTTATAGTAACAGATAGTTCATGTTTGATGTGATTATAAACTGTGCTTTAATTAGTTGACTGAATCTTCCTAGAATTCTTTTATAAGGCATGTAATAGCAAGGTTAATGATATAGGTATATTTTCACTGCCATCTTTATGACGAATACATCTACTAAATGGATGTTTAGGATTTTGTTTATTCTAATCCCAGGTACAATTATTTCTACATCTGTTACTTTGGTTCCTCTAAGTCTTCTTTGCGTTGTGATTGTCGAGGATAGAATAAAGAATTAAAAGTGAAACAATGTTCTATAGTTTGAAATTGCATTTATTTTCGTAGAGTATCTTTGAATGTTTAGTACAATTTAATTTGGGATCAAAAGTTGAACTATGATATAGCCTCTCTGCTTAAGAGCTGATTTAACTTATTTTGTGGAACTGATTTTGACCTTGCATTGGTGGTTGAGTATTTTGGATTCTTGATTTGGATTTCATCTTTTTTCCATGAGCAATACCAATCTACCTTATGTTTCCTTGGTGCGCTCTAGCATGTTAAGTTGCAGCATATCATAGCACAGACAATATTGATCTTCTCTACTTCGAATTTCTCTTTAAACTTGGATCTCAATTTGTCCCTTTCACAATAAATTACAAAACACTCGAATTAATATTTTTCACAGCTTATTTAGTTCCTAGTTGAACCCTCACTCATTTGATTTTCAGCTTCAAAATCAGATTAAGATGGAAGTGAATAATAGTTACTTTCACAAAAATCACTCATCAGACTGCACTATTAATAAGCATAAATGAATTCATCTCAAACAGATAGAATATGGTTGATGACTTGATGTTGGTGTAAACTTCGAGGAATCTATCTTAGCATCATAATTAAGTTAGGTTGTTCTTATGCTATTATCGTGTGGTGTATACTGCATAAATCAATTTTTAGACTTCCCATAATTTACACACAAACTTTTTCTTTCAAGAACCTCTCCTAATGGATCTATTCTAACCCTGACAGGTTTTGGGAGGAACAGCTCTTGGCAATTGAATGCTATAAGAGGTAGCATTTCAAGGGGCCAAACCTAAATTTTCGTTCTTCTTTGCATGCTCTGTTACTTCATTGTCTAGGGAGGGTTTAACAATTTTGGTAGATATGTGCATGAAGATGAGAAAGGAGAAAACAATAAAATTGTGTTGAAATTAAACTCTATTTTAGACTTTAAAAATCAATATACGGACAAAATGACATTTTTATAGGAAAAATTTTGAAATACGATAAAATTTTAGACTTCATTATATTGTGTTAAACCTTTTTTAAAGACTAAAAAAAATTAAATAGACTAGCACATTTAGCCCACGAGATGTTCCGTTTAACTGGGTATTTTTCCTGGGTTAATTGGACTAATCCATTTAGCTCACGTTTTTAACAGGTCTAATTTTTTGGGAAAAGTCCGCCTGTTATAGATGGCTTGGGCTGATCCGACGAGTTACGCTATTTTGACGACCATATACATAATCTATTTATAATCTTTAAATAATCAATTCATTTGATTTTTTATAGTATGAAAACTCGCTAAATTTTCGTAAATGTGAATTTATTAACAATTGTGTTGTTTTGTTATATTGAAAATTATTTTTAGTCACCAAAAAAATATTGAAAATTATTTTGTTTTATTTTCATTTAACGTGTGTGTATATTTAATATGTACGTTAGATTATATTAAATTATATTTGAATTGTACAACACTATGTTAAATGTTATTGAATTATATTGGATTATGTTATATTTTTTATTTTTTAAATATAATATATGTGATCGAGTATTCGTCTTTTTTGTCAAGATAATTAAGTGGCAGAGGACCCATTTAAGCCCGTGTTTTGGTTTGTGGAAGCGTATTTTGTTTAGAGCCTAAATATTTTAGCATTATCTATTTATGGCTATTCAACGAGTTAAATAGACTGACTCATTTAATTATTTATTTTTAAGTCCAAAAATAAAAATTTGAACAAAATATGTCATTTTCTTTTAAATTGGTTAACATAATCTGTCATTGTTCGCCAGCTAATTAAGCTTGGTTCGTTTAGCTCGTATTTTTAATGAGTCGGGATGACAATTTGGCATGAATGGAGCCGACCCAACATACCCTGCCTTGAATAGAATGTGTTTTTTCAACGATTGAATGAGTATGGACGGAATATAAGTAATACATGTTTAATTCCATATGAGTATAAGATAGGTATGAGTAATGACTAACACGTCCCATTACCTATCTAACATGTCCCATATAATAATAAATATAATTAAATTTAATTTTAAAAAATTTATGTATAATTTGATGATTATGTTAATAATTTAAAAAATTTTAAATGCTATGATTAACCTCTTCATTTTTCAATCTTAATTTATCATATTATTAATATTATTAAATATTTTATTTTAATTTTTTTTATTTTTATGTATATATTCGTGTGTTTGTATATGGTGCAAGTACATATATATGTGTTTGAGCATATAATAAAAATTTAGATATCCGTGAATTATGAAACGAGTAACGAGGCAATATATGAATATTCTAGATGGGCATAAGCACTTGATTATCCGTCTCAACCTACCCCATTGTCATTTTTATTAGCGAACCTATATCTTTTTAGAAAAACCCGCATGTTTTCGATGGGTAAATTGGGATGATCCGACGGGTTCGACGCATTTTAACCACGATATTGAGTAAAGACTCATGATAGAAATATGCGAAACAGTAACAAAAACACTTTTTATAAACGAAGAAAGAAGATTGAAAAGACATATATGCCTTCATAGTTCATAATACTGATTATATTCCTACTCAATAATTATTCACTACTTTAGTAATCTTATATATAACAGAAAATAAGAAAGTATTTCGGTATATCTTAAAAAGTAAGATATATCGTATTTCACTGCTTTTTAGCCATTAATCTTGATTGATTTTAATTATAAAGTTAATATATAATGAGGATCAACGGTTAAAAATAATAGAACCCTAATCCTAAACCCTAAATCTTACTTTTTGAGGTATACCGGAACACCTTCCCACATAATAATACCAAATACTTTTTATAATTTAAACTTAATTTAATTTTTCGTGCACGGAACAATATATTAATTAAAATACTATTTTATAATTTTACCAATTTAATAATTTTAGAAAATTTTTAATTAGACTTTATTATTTGTATCTTAATGCATGATTTATTAGGTATAAAAACATATTTATGGATACATGGACACTTATATTAATCCATAGAAATGACAACGAGCATATTTGATATCATTATTAAGTTAAAAAGAATCTTTTTATCAAAAAATAATTTTTCATGTTTTTTTTTTTTTATATTTGACAAATTTTTAGTAGTAAAAATAAAAACATTAATAAAATAATAAAATAAAAAATTTTTAGAAGACATAATTTACATTTTTTAAGTGATCTTTTTATTAGAGTTTTTTTTCAAATAATAAATAAACTAAAAATATTTTTATATTATTTTACCCAAATATAATTAACACATAAAAAATGTTATTACATTAAATATTCAAACATAAATTTATTTTTTGTAAAAAATCTCTCAAATAAAAATCACTCAAGAAAAAAATGTTTTCTAAAAAACGCATCCAAACAAACTCTAACTCACGTTTAAAAAAAAAAAAAAACTCTTTGGTTTTACTGTTTTAGGCTTTTAGCAAATTTTAAAAGAAACCTCGAGCAAATTTGATAAACATCCCCTTTTACCAGACTCTTCCTTATTGCAAGAATGTTTTCATGCTTCTCATCCTCACCATTCAAATTCAGGTTTCCTCTTCCCTACTCCTCTCTCCCTCTTTGCTTCTTCTCTTCAACTTCATCCCTACACTCTCACTCTCACCCCCAATCTCTTGTTGAAGCTGTTGATTCTTTCACTCGCATGCTCTCTATGCGTCCTACTCCTTCCATCATCCAATTTAACAAGATTCTGGGATCTCTTGCCAACACCAACCATTTCCCCACCGCCATTTCCCTTTTTCACCAATTGCAAATCAAGGGACTCACGCCCGACTTATTTACTTTCAACATCTTAATTAATTGTTGTTGCGGCATGGATCGTATGACCCTTGCTTTCTCTGTCTTCGCCAAGATTCTCAGGATGCATTATCAGCCTGATACGGTAACATTGAATACGCTCCTTAAAGGTCTCTGTCTCTCTGGTAACCTTCATAAAGCACTGCATTTTCACGGCACACTGCTGGCTCATGGATTTCAATTCGATCAAGTCACTTATGCAACCTTGATTAATGGTCTCTGTAAGACCGGACGTACAGCAGATGTTATTCAAGTGTTGAGAAAGATCCCTCAGTATGGCATTGTTCCTGATGTCTTCATGTACAACACCATTATTTATAGCCTGTGCAAGGATACACTTGTAAGTCATGCTTTTTATTTCTATTCTGAAATGCTTTCTAAGGGAATTTCTCCCAATGTTATCACATATAACACTCTTATTTATGGATTGTGTCTTGTGGGTCAACTTAAGGAAGCCATTGATTTACTAAATCACATGATGCTCAAAAACATCACACCAAATGTTCTTACTTATAATACTTTGATTGATGGGCTATGCAAGGAAGGAAATATCAAAGATGCTAAGAGTGTTTTGGCTATCATTACAAAAGATGGTGTGAAACCAGATGTAGTTACTTATAACAGTTTAATGGATGGGTATTACTTGGTTAACCAAGTAGACAAGGCAAAACATGTATTCTACAGAATGGCCCAGAGAGGAGTGGCTCCTAATGTCTGGAGTTACAATATCATGATTAATGGCTTGTGCAAAAGTAAATTGGTGGATGAAGCCTTGAATCTCTTTGAAGAGACGCGTCGCAAGAACTTAGTTCCTGACACTGTAACTTACAATTCCTTAATTGATGGCTTGTGCAAGTCAAGGAGAATATCTTGTGCTTTGGAGCTTCTTGAAAAGATGCAAGATAGAGGCCAACCTGCGGATCTATTCACTTACAATTCCTTGATGGATGCTTTGCTCAAAAACCAACAACTTGAAAAGGCACTTATGTTATTCAGTCAAATGAAAGAGTGTGGCATTATTCCAGATATATATGCATGCAACATATTTATTGATGGCTTGTGCAAAAATGGAAGACTTCAAAATGCAATAGAAATTTTTCATGATCTTTCCATTAGAGGCTATGATCCAAATGTGTGGACATACAGTATCATGATCAACAGGCTTTGCAAAGCTGGCCTGATTTACGAAGCATTGGCTTTCTTGTCAAAAATGGAAGACAATGGTTGCTTACCAAATGCTGTGACTTGTGAAATAATCATTCGTGCTCTGTTTGAAAAAGGTGAAAATGATAAAGCAGTGGAACTTCTTCGTGAAATGATATCTAGAGGCCTATCGCAAGGAGAAAAGCAGGTGAGATCCTTCTTGTTAGACATCACAAAATTTTGTTTGTATCAGTTGTTAGAAGGTCCTTAATTTATTTATTTATCCTTAGTGCTTTGCCACCTTCACCTTCTTCACATTCCATATTGATGCTTTCATTTCTTTATACCATGGTGATTCTTCATTCTGTTTTAGCCACAATTGAATATTTTCTTTCACTCCATATAAGGAAAATTACATTGTTATGAGAAATCTGTGATTAAAAAATGAGTGTGTATATAATTTGGTTATGGTTTATCTGCTGTTTTTCCATGTAACTTATTTATCATAAGCTACCATGAACTATTGTTTATTCAATTGAATCCTCCAAGAATAGTAATAAAAGGAATTTTAGGCTATATGGTTTTCACTTCCACCGTAAAAATGAATCCACCTTCGAAAATGCATGTCCTCACTTTTCATCAACCCAAGCGAGGACATCTAGTTAAGGACTTAAGGTTAATATGGTTCAGTTATGTTAAAACATAGTTTTTTATTGCAGATGGAAGGTGATGGCAGTGGGTGGCATATTGCGTTGCTGGAAACAGCGGAAATGGCGGATTACCTAAAAAATTACATGGCAGAAGAGGGGTTGTAACTTGTGACTGGATGATGGTCTTAACTCTTAGGCACTGCAGATATCCGAAGTTGAGTTTTAACGGCGGGTGTAGAAGCCATTGCAGAAGCAAATCGGTGGTTCTCAAGTGCTGCTGCAGACTTCAGTAGGAGATTTTGTTGTTAATTTTGATTAGTAATAGAATATGTACCAATAACTGTGTTAAGAGTAGTTAGTTGCAAGTCAGTTAGGGTTGGGTGTTATATTCTGTTATTAGCGGTTAGCTTCCCCTTTGTGCTCCATGCCAATTCTGTCAGGCTAATCCTTTTGTATAAATATAACTGTGCTAGTATCTCTGAAATGAGTTGATATCACTCAAACTCCAATTCTCTAATACAATTCATGCTGTCTTGTTCATCACGCTATTGCTTTCTATTAAAATCAACATAAATGATTAATTTTTTGGTATTCCAAAGCTCAGGAATATGAATAAGAGTATAAAAATTAGTGACAAAAAATGATATTAACATAGTAATACATATATATATATTTAAGAATTAATCTACGTGTACTACTGCACACCTCCATTTTTAGCACGAAAGAATGTAAACATTAGCACAAAAAAAAAAATTTTTGTATTGATATTTATATTTTTCCGTGTTAAAAATGATGTGTACGAAGGTGTACAATAGTACATGTAGCATTACTATTTAAGGGATTTATAACCAACATTGGCGAAAGCACAGCCTTGAGGGCAGAGCTTTGGGGAGTTGCCCACAGTTTGAGGAGTGGTTGGCAACTTAGTTTGAAGAAAATTGAGGTGGAAGTGGACTCACAAGCGGTGTTCAGCATATGCATGAATGCATGCAGATAAGAGAAAGAGGCACCCAGAGCGGTGACCTTCTAGCAAAACAGAGCATGAATTCTTCTCATGGATTCCATTTCCTGGGCTCCCCTCCCACCAGTGCTCTTCTGAAAATTTGGTAATGTGTTATCCTCTTATTTTCTTTGATTTCCTTTTGTTACTGTGTTTTATAATTGTATTTATTTATTTATTTCATATGGATTATGGAGCTTCTATCAAACTCCAATTACTATGAGAATGGCATGCCACTCATTGTGTTTGGTGGTTTGCAGGTTTCTACAAAATGATAATGATTCTTTGTACTTCACGCAATTTATCATTGACATTAATTAAAAGCCAGTTTTGATCAAGTTCTACATTACAATTAGAACGCATCTGGTAGAAATTTTGTAGTAAAATATAACATGCACTTTTTTTTTCGGTTAAAAGATTTGTAAATTTTTTAAGATAATCCAAATATAAAAAACTTCTATTATGAAAGTTAAAAAAAATTCAGTTCTCAAATGAATACCAATAATTAGAGTTAATAATGTTTAAAATAATCCATAAAATTGTACTCAAGAATTAAATTGGTCAACGAATTTTTAGTTTACTCATTTAGTTCCCAAATTTACATTTGTAGAAAGAAAAGAACTGAAGCCTGGAAAGCAAGAAAGTCTAGGGGGAAAAAAAGAAGAAAAGAAAAGAAGAGAGAGTTGCAGACTTGCAGAGCAGAGAACCAAAATGAAACTTTATTAGAAGTAAAATGAATATTACACAAGCTAACCAAACAAAGATCCAATCACTAGAGTATGTATATACACATCAGCTAAAAGCCTAAACAAGAACTCAAAGTCAAGAACTACACAAGATTCTAACTCTGCCAAAACATATTTGTACAACTAATCGAATAATAGCTAACTAATGACATAACTGCTAATACTACAACAACAACAACAACAACAACAACAACAACAACAAAGCCTTATCCCACTAGGTGGGGTCGGCTACATGGATCAAACGACGCCATTGTGCTCTATCATGTATCAT
>JASCZI010211683.1:40854-68524 GCA_036250425.1 Stylosanthes scabra | reverse complement strand
ATGGGCTTTGTGCCAAGCTAACTAACCCACTTGTGGATCAACCCAAACAGCCCAAAACATGCATTTTGTCATCACAATAAATTGATGCACTTAATGACTCAACACTAATCAAATCAATAATGTTGCTTCACTCTCTTCTAATAATGAAGTTCCCGCTTTTAAAGAAAAAAAAGGTTCCATCACCTGAGTTTGGCCTTAATCAAGCTTTGCATATACATCAATTCTTCAAAACTTAACACATAAAAAATAAATTAAGTTGGAAAGAAAATGAATCAAATTAAACAAAGGAGCACACTCTAATTTATATATATATAACGCGTAATCTCCCATAAGAATAATAAGATGAGAAGAAGATGGGTAAAGTTAGTTGTTGGTTTTAATTTGTTTTGACAAATGGCATTCTTAGGGTTTGATAAGTAGTCCTAATACTAATAAATACAACAATTCAAATAAATAATAACAAATCAAATTATAAATTTAATTAGATAGTTAATTTTTGTTACCCAATTTTTTAAAATTATCTTTGTATCTTAAATTCTAATAAGTGTTGATAGAGAATTCTAATTTATAGATCTAATTATCATCCTAATACTAAAAAAAAAAAAAAAATTATAAATATAAATGTTATTTTTTAAAATATTAAAAATATAAAAATTTTAAATTTTTTTATATAGATATTAAAATTATAATTAGGATGATAAATTAGTTTTTCAAATTATTTTTCTTCTAATAAATATATTTATAAGTATAACTCTAAATCTTAAACCTCATTTCTAAATTCATAATTCTCTAAAATATAAGAGTTTTTACAAATTAATATGATTATTTATGCACATAATATGCTATCCTAATTCCTAGAGATGGATGCGGTCAGCACTTAAGTCAGCGCACTAATTCTCCTAAATGGCCTTTTCTTGCACAGAACAAAAAGAAGCTTCAACGGAATCACATAATTAACCCTCCTTTAATTTTATTAATTTGTCTATTATATTTCCCATCCATTGCAATCAAATGCTTTTGGTCTGTTCTATGATACAATCAAATTCAACCTAAGTGGGTTATTACATGTGAACACATAATCATTATTAATCAATGCATCAACAAAGCACATGAATACATTTTCTTGTGCTACATACATTAATAATATTGAATATGAATATTCTATGAACGAGAACCCTAAGAAAATGCATAGCTTTTGATAGCGACTCCATTGGGAATGAAGTTTCGTCTAAGTTGAAAGAATAATAAGACATAGATTGACACGTTTGTTTACTAGGCTGTACCTTACATGATATAATCATGCCACGTAGGTAGCAACTACCTAGCCCTAGAGGGTCTAGAATTTGTTGCAATTTTTTAATTGTGATTTTGTCAACATTATTGTTATTAAAAAGAGAAATTATATTCAACAGCAAAATGTAGCGGGCCGGCGTGGTTTCATGTATATTTTATTGATCTTTGGTGGGATTCTACATTATATTGCAACAGAACTCATGTTTCATGCTTAATTTTATTACTTATCCTAATGATGCCTCCCAAAGGAAAGGAAAATCATTGGTGCTTTCATATATTAAAGTAACCAATTCTACTTTATATTGAGATCACTAACTTAATTACTACCGTTGAAGAAAAGTACTACATTGTGAAAGAATATTTGAGAGTAGGATCGATTAATTAATTAGTTTAAGATTATTCGGCCAATAAAAACTAATAACTTAGATTTAATTTTTTTTTAAGTTTTAAATATTTTATTTTTATTGTTGGTTGTTTTAAATTTTGAATGTTTTATTTCTAAAATAGTTTTAGTGTTTCACTGATTTTCATTGTGAACATTCTATAAAAAGAATTATGGATATTTTATTTTTGTTGGTTGATTTAATTATTGGTTAAAACTTAAAACAACATTGATTTCCTTATTCTATATATGTTAAAAAAGAGAGTTTTTATTTATTTTAGGGTACTTGATTGATAATTAAAAAAATCACAATTTTTGAAGGCCAACTACATCTTAATAGTTATTCTCTTGCATCTTATTTGGATTTGATAATTTTTATTCAACTCTCCTATTTATTTCCTCTAATTTTACTCTGTTAACAGAAGGAAAATTACCCTGTGAAAACAAATTTAAGTACTCGGTGATCTACTAATTAAGTGAGAGGGAATTTGTTGAGAAACAAATAGTAGACTTTAGCTGACTATCATCATGGATGTTTGGTTTTGGAATAATGTGACTTCAATGAAAACAATAACTTTGATGAAAAGAAAATAGCAACAGGGCCTGTGCTACTGCACTCCTCACTAGTAGTATTCGTGAGAAACAGAAAAAGACGAAATAATAAACCAAGGGAAATATATAGTTGGTAAATTATAGTGGATGATGAACAACAAAGTTTCAACACATGAAAAATCCTTTAATATAAAATAGTGAAAGAATAATTGAGCAAATCATATATAATATGCGCGTGTCTCCATGTTTGCAATGATAATGGACGGCCTAGCTAGAGGGACAAACATCATAATATAAGCATCTCCAAAAAAAAACATCTTAATATAAGACTTCCATTGTATTATATATTTTTTAAAAGAAATAGTTTATTATTGAATTTGTATGTGTAAATTATTCAAAAATCAATCAACTGCCATAACACCTGTTAACTTATTATCACAATAACTTCGTAGAGAGAATAGCATTTGCTAGCTGTTACAATGATGATCTTGTGGTTGTGGGTGTTTTTGACGTGAAGAAATTATGCTTTCAACAGGTGCTCTTGCATTTTACATTTTTTGATTAACTAGTTTTGATGTGTCTCTCTCTCGTTCGAATAATTCGATAAAAAATTTACTCTTTTCAATTAATTTATATTACATATTTTAAAATAATTTTATCGTAAATAAAATTAACAATTTTCCATTCAACGAAAACACCAAAATTTTTTCTTCCACTCACACCTATATGTACAAGAATATCATGATATGTGGTAGTAGTCTAATGACTTTTAATTTCACCAACTCTAATTTTGTGAGATGAGTGTAGTCATGCAATTGGAGAATTTTAATTTGCATAACTTATTCTGGAGGAGGCGGCGCTGTGGGCGAAATGCAGAAAAAATGAAGAGCTAGGATTAGAATTTTAGTCGGTCATTATTAGCTCTCAAATTAATTCCTTTACTTTTTCTTTAATTTTTAAGATCGAGTTAGTACATTTAATATCAATTATAAGAATAAATAGGTTTTTTTTTTTTATATAAATATTTAACGGTAAGCTATATATTGGAATTGGATAGCTTCTGCAAAATCCTGAAATAATATTCAGGACGGATGGATCTAATTGAGTTTATCTGATTATATCATATCACCCGTTAAATTGGATCGATTTGATTTGAATTCGTAATTGTTATTTATTTTGAAAGCACCTAATAATAAGTCGAGTGAAAACATGAAATTCTAGCTATCATATGATTTATGGTGAAAAAGGCATTGGACGAAGTGAACAAATTTGCCATGATCGGGTGATAGAATCCCTCCGATTAATCAAATGAAAGGAAGAAATGATCAGTTGGTACGTCAATTCTGAGATATCCACATGGAGTAGTAACATCTCCTGTTTGACCCACTTTAGCCTCTTCATCACTATATTCCACCACCAACAACTACCTGCCCCAGTTCTTGCCAAACCGGTATCTCGCCTTCTTCTTATTTACACAATACTTTTTCGTTCTTTCCTATTGCTCTATCCAAAAAACAACACTTTCCTATGATCTCTTTTCATGTGAATTATTATGTTTATATGAAGTTCTAATACTAAATATATAAAATATGAATATCGCTCTTATACAAATTATGCAATATACAAACATGAGATTAAGATACCCCCAATCAGCCACTCTGATTCCTAGGGTCCAACATATCAAAGTGGACCCCACCAACTAACTCCTCAAACCCTCCACATCCGCCACGTGTACAGCCTCTCACAAAATCCACGTGTCCCTCTCTGGCAACAAATCCCAACCACTACTTAATGTTCCCGCTTCATTCATTGCCACTACCATCATTCACCACCACCACTCTTTACTCTTTCATCTTCTCCTCCAAACACTTCTGAAACATGAATGACCAGCATTACCATTTTGTTACTTCTCTCAAAACCCTAACCCCACACATCACCTGCCTGGGGGTGCACCGCAACCTACTCTACGCCGCATCCCTAAACCTCATCAACGTCTTCGACCTCTCTCACTACTACACCCACGTCGACGCCTTCAACCACACCAACCCTTCCTCCGGCTTCGTCAAATCCATAACCTTCACCGCCACCAAGGTCTTCACCGCACACCAAGACCGCAAGATCCGCATCTGGCTCATCACCTCCTCAAAACGACACCGTCTCCTCTCTTCCCTCCCAACCGTTAAAGACTGCATTCGCCGCTGCATCGTTCCGACCAACTACGTCAGCGTCCGCCGCCACCGTAGGAGCCTCTGGATCCAGCACTGCGACACCGTTTCGGGCTTGGCGCTGAACAAAAACCTCATGTATTCGGTTTCTTGGGACAAGACCCTCAAGGTTTGGGACTTAAACGGTTACCGGTGTTTGGAGTCCGTTAAGGCGGCGCATGAGGACGCTATTAACGCCGTCGTGGTTGCACCTGACGGAACCGTTTACACGGCTTCGGCGGATGGGTGCATTAAGGTTTGGGAGAGGGATGATAAGGTGAAACGCCACGTGCTCGTGAGCACCGTGGGGAAGCAGAGATCGGCGGTTAATGCGCTTGCATTATCGGACGGTGGGGATTTGTTTTCTGGGGGATGCGACGGCGGGATCTGTAGGTGGGAGAGGAAGTGTAGTGCAAAGAAGGAAAACGACGTCGTTTTGGTGGAGACGTTGAAGGGTCACGGTGGGGCCATTTTGTGTATGATCAGCGTATGTGGTTTGTTGGTGAGTGGGTCATGGGATCGGACGGTGAGGATTTGGCAGAGGGAAAAGGAGACTAGTGGGTTTTGTTGCAGGGTAGTTTTGGAAGGGCATGAGAAACCGGTAAAGTCGTTGGTGGCGTTTTTAAAGGGTGAAGAAGGTGGTTATGATGAGTCAAACGGTGACGTTACGATCTTAAGTGGAAGCCTTGATGGGGATATTAGGGTATGGGAGGTTTTTATTGATTTAGCTTAAATATAATTTCATTATTGATTTCTATAAGTTCTAACTATCAAGATCTATCTCATCTCCTTTTAAGATTATATTTTATGTGAGGAATGTTTTTTAATAAGCAGCATGCAAATATAATTAATTAGGTGCTGAAAGTGAAATATACAAATTAAACACTATTATTTTCAGCAAGAACAAAAAAATAGTCAATATGTATTTATGTACAAATAATATTTGCTTATTTAATAGTAGTTAGTTAAGTGAAAAAAATCATTTCTCAGTTTGAATCATATGGTCCTAGCTTAGCTAGTTCCCTAAGTTGAAAATAATTAAATTTCAAAATCATATATATGATAATATAATTCTGTAATAAATTTGCGCACCCATTTAATACGAATATAAAGGTTAGAATAATATATGTTGTATGTTGGAAATACTCGAGTAATAAGAATTATTTAATTCCTTATAATTTTAACTGAAAATAAGAATCATTTCTAAAGTGTTTTTTTTTTCAAAATCTTCTTTATCATTCACTTGTAGTTTAAAATTATCCTAACGATCCCAAAATCTTTTTCAAGAATTTTTTTTCCGAATTACATTATTTTCGACCACCATTATTTTCTTTCATATAATAACCAACAATACTTAAAAAAAAAACATTTTTTTTAAATCCAACAAAGTAATTTTGTTGAATGACAAACTAAAAAATTTAATTTTCTATACTTATTAAAAAATTTGTGATATTATTAGTAGTGATTAGCATGGATGAGAAAGCAATAAAGTGGAAGTTATATAATTTAAGAAGCAATTTTATTGTTAAAAAATTAATAAGAAGAGAGAATTTTAAAATATAAAATATAAAATAAATTTTAAGAATGATTTTGAATTTAAAAAATTCTTAAGAATGATTTTAATTTTCAAAAATACTATAAGAACGAAAATTATACTTAATCGTAAAAAATAAAAAAGTTTAGTGCGGTCAAAAACTAAAAGAAAAAAGGACCATTTCACTGTCATACACATACCATCGCGAAAAAAAAAAATGGAACTAGAACACACAAAATACATTATACAACTATCAAATTATGCCACCTAGACATCATATTGTATGCATGTATATTGATACACCTATTAAACATAAATATTAAACCAACAAAACATATTATATTTGTTTAATTGTTGAGCTCTTCACGTTAAATCCATCCTGTATTTATTTGGATTAATTCTCTGTAAATAAATTCTTTTTATTTATCACTTTTGTTTAAAAATAAATAAATAACTTTTTATCACTAAAAAGTAAATAATTTGGATTGGTGAATATATTTTCCTTTACATCTTATTTTAGGAGTATATAGTATATATAAAGAGAATTATCAAAGAACGGTGCTAGGGAATCAACGTTAAAAAGCCATTAGAGAGTCAATAGTTAAATTATTATTCAAACTTATCACCTATAAAATGTATGAGTTAACTCATCTATACTATGTCTTAGCTCCCTATCGATTAGTATGTATTGATTTCTTAATTTTTTTCTTAATCAAAATATATTGTATAAATATGTTATGATATAAAGCTATTTATCCATCACCACTTGCATTAGCCATTATACACTCTCTTGCAAAATGTCCACAACTCAAACCTGTGTAGAGTTAACAACAAAATTTATATATTATTAAACTCAAGAAGAATAATTTTATTTGCACACCAAAATCAGCCACCAAATTAGCCACTAATGTATAATACAAGTTGAAATACAAAATACATGTATAGTTTAACTTATTTTTTTAATGTGTATTTTATATTCCAATATGTATTATACACTAGTGACTGATTTAATAACTGATTTTGATGTATACCTAGCATAACCCCCTAAAAAATATTCCAAATCACCAGAACATATTTTTTATAAAAAGAAACCTCAAATTTGATCATCAGCACATAAAAAAAAATAACAAAAACAGAGAAGAAAGTAGAAACAAGAGAAAGAGTTAGTGAAGTTGAGACCGGAGTGCGGCAGCGGTGCTGCGGGGTGGTGCTACTCCGGGCTGCGGCTGCGGCCGCCGGCTCTCTATGGCGAGTTTGAGACTTTTTCCCTTCTCACTCTTGTCAATGACTGCTAGGGTTTATTTGGAGTTTTTTGTTTGTTAATTTGGGTAATTTTGTTAATTATGAGCACACCCAACTGGACATAACATACACTTTCAAGATTATATTTTATGTGAGGAATGTTGTTTAATAAGCAGCATGCAAATATAATTAATTAAGTGCTGAAAGGTGAAATATACAAATTAAACACTATTATTTTCAGCAAGAAAAAAAAAATAATCAATACGGTATTTATGCACAAATAATATTTGCTTATTTAATAGTAGTTAGTTATAGTAGTTAGTTATGTGAAAAATAACATTTCTTAGTGTTTTTTTTTTTTGTGACTATAGCATTTCTCAGTTTGAATCATATGGTCCTAGCTTAGCTAGTTGGCTAAGTTGAAAATAATTAAATTTCAAAATCATATATATGATAATATAATTCTGTAATGAATTTGCACGCGTTTAATACAAAGGATCATACGAGTATAAAGGTTAGAATAATATATGTTGTATGTTGGAAAAACTAATGTAATAAGAACTATTTAATTCCTGATAATTTACTATCAAATTCTTTATAATTTTAATTGAAAATAAAAATCATTTCTAAAGTGGTTTTTTTCCCTTCAAAATCGTCTATATCATTCACTTATATTTTAAAATTATCCTAACGATGCCAAAGTATATTTTAAGATTTCTTTTTCGAATTACATTATTTTCTTTTATATAATAACCAAGAATACTTTTAATAAAAACATTTTTTTTGAAATCCAACAAAGTAATTTTGTTGAATCATAAACTAAAAAATTTAATTTTCTATACTTATTAAAAAAATTGTGGAATTATTAGTGGTGATTAGCATGAAAGAAAAAACAATAGAAGTGAAAGTTATATAATTTAAGGAGTAATTTTATCGTTAAAAAAATTAATAAAGAGAGAGAATTTTAAAATATAAAATAAATTTTAAGGATGATTTTAAATTTAAAAAATTCTTAAGAATGATTTTAATTTTCAACAATATCATAAGAACGAAAATTATACTTAATCCTAAAAAATAAAAAGTATAGTGCGGTCAAAAACTAAAAAAAAAAAAGGACCATTTCACTGTCATACACATACCATCGCGAAAAAAAAAAAAATTGAACTAGAACACACAAAATACATTATACTCCTATCAGATTATCCCACCTAATACATCATATTGTATGCATGTATATTGATACACCTATCAAACATAAATATTAAACCGACAAAACATATATATTGTATTTGTTTAATTGTTGAGCTCTTCACATTAAATCCATCTTGTATTTATTTGGATTAATTCTCTAAAAATAAATTCTTTTTATTGTTCACTTTTGTTTAAAAATAAATAAATATTGATTGGTGAATAATTTGGATTGGTAAATATGTTTTCCTCTACATCTTATTTTAGGAGTATATAGTATATATACATTAAGGTACTAGGAGAATAATCAAAATGTATTGTATAAATATGTTATGATATAAAGCTATTTATCCATTTCTTTACTATAGATAACCATGGCTAAAAAACTCTTGCCACCACCACTTGCATTAGCCATTACACACTCTCTTGCAAAATGTCCACAACTCAAACCTATGTAGATTTCACAACAAATTTTTTTCCTATGGATCCGGGTTCGTCTAAAACGAGCTCAAATATTATGTGTACATTGGATGCGCCATTTATTATAAATCATTGATTTTTATTAAATGAGAATCAAAGAAGATAATAAATGCAGATCATTGATGGACCTTAATAAATATATAACATATTAATACATAAATTGAAAAAAAGAATATTTTTATTTCTACAAAATATATTTAAATAAAAAATTAATTTATAAGAATCAGTGATTTTTAATTATATTAAAATTAAATTTATATTAATAAGATATTATTTTTTGTTGCAATAAATAAAATATAAAATCATTAAATTTTATTTTATATTTGTTGACATATGTGAATTTAATAAATTCAGTTTTTTTATTTAATAGGATGGATTATAAAAAATAAGTAAAATTTAATTATTTTATATAAAAATTTCATAAAAAATCACGCTATCCAACTGACTAAATGAATTTCGAGATAACTGAAGAAAGGTAGATGAGAATTGAAACGAAGCATTTCAGTGACTCATGCTAAAGCAATTCGAATTTTTTTTTAACATGTCCTGCTTCCAGCTATTTATATTGTATAAAAAAAATTTGAATATGAATTTTTAATATTATAAATATCTACTACATTATAATTGATCTCAACGAATAAAAATTATATTTTTATGTATTTATATTTTATATGTCTTATATTTATTTATTTTTAAAAAATTATTACATTTATTTTTCTAAAATATTATATATCAAAAGATATTTATTTATTCGTTATTAATATGTTTTATACCTATTAAGGTTCATTAATGCTCTACTCGGCCATCTTGACTTTGCAATAATTATGCTTGCTTTATTTTCTTTTATTTATACCTACACTAATTACAATTATGCAGAACAAATTAAATCAATAAAAGAATCAAATGTTCAACTTTAATGTATAGTTTTGTGTTCAGGAATTGGAAATATTTGGAGTATCAAACATAAAATATAAGAAATCTTTTCTTAAAGACTTAGTTACATTGAGTGGTTACCCAATTTTTTTATAATAAGATTCAAATATCTACAATTTAAAAATAAAGAAAAATATGAGGTGACTAAATATTTTTTTAATTAAATTTAATAAAGTTACATGATATATAACACATCTTTAATGATGGACATGATTTCTACTAAGATTGTATCCATTTGATTAAATTTGGTTACTCAAAAAATTTGAACATGTAGCATTAAGGATAAGTAAATAAGTAAATGATGCTATATATTGCAGTGGAATCTACATTCTGCATAAAGTGCAGTCCTGGTTTCATTTTGTGAAAGTTGTTTTCTGCACAATTCTATAATGAAGGTGAATAGATTGATGCAACAAATATGAGGAATTACAAATCTGTGTATTACTCAGGCACTTATTAACAATTAATAAGCAAAATTTACTCATCATCAATTACTTCTTGGCTATCTCTAAAATGGGACTTTGTTATTCTTGCCGAAGGTGAGTAATAACAACTGTAACTCTCATCAGTTGTTGATAGCAATTAAATAAACTTGTCACTACAAACTTACATTGTAGAAAATTATATTTTGATTATTATAGTATCATTCCAAATCCAAATCCAAGAAAAAGTTGAAATTAAAGCAAAAGTAAAAGTGTGCTATGGTATGGTTAATTATTGGTTGGGCGGTGGTGAGATTTGCTAGCTTCTTACTGTGGTAGAAAGCTTAGCTCATGTCAAACATATAGAGTAGTAATTATTAAACCTTGATGTGATAATCAATGTTATAGGATGATAAAACAAGCACGCAAAAGTAGATTATGTATTAATCCAACGCGTGAAAGAGTCAATTCAAGAAGAGAAAAAGGAGTTAGGTCTTTTTGTTTCTATTTATTTGTGTGATAGTGGAATAATGGAGCTGCATTATTTGTAGGTAGCAAAATGAAAAGATGATACAGAAAACCTAAAAAGAGAAAGGTTGCCCCCATGCAGGATCGAACTACAGACCTTCAGTTTACAAGACTGACGCTCTACCACTGAGCTATAGGGGCAGCTTGTTTATATGTTTCTAATACTTTCTTTATAATAATGAAATATTATCTAAAGCAGAACATCCTCTAAGACGGGGAGAATTCTACAATGGTGAAAGTATTTTCTAGTCATGACTGGATCAGATTGTTTAAAAAAATAGGTAAAAATTAAAGGTGTGGTTCAATAATACTTGTATGTGGTATTGGGAGGTTGGTTTGGAATTTAAGTCTAAAAAAGCCTAAAAAATAAAAATAGTAGATAGTCAGATATCTATCACAGTAAATAATCTTTTTTTATGACATTATAAAATAATATTTAAAGTTTAAACAAATATTATCTTCACATTTTTTATTATTTTATTTTTCTTGAAAAATAATAACTTCTGCGTTTTTCAATTAACAAAGGATCGAAATTACCTACTTAATATACGTTAGAACCGAAATAATTAAACTCCACTAACATAGGTAAATTTGATTTCCACCTCCACTATTAAATAAAGATAATAAAATAATAATTATAAGTATACACTTATTTTATTAAATTAAATTTAATTAAATCATTTATTTTTATGTCAAGTAGAATATTATTTTAATGTCATATAAAATTGTTTTTGTGTTATTTTTATGCTATTTAATATCGAAATAATCTTCTATTCAATAAATGAATTATTAAACTTAGTTGATAAAATAAATGTACACTTAGTATTACTTATAATAAAAAAATTTTATCAAATATTTCAAATAGTCACGTAAAGTAATAATACTGATTTTATATTAAACCCATCAAAATATTCTTATGGTTCAAGTATAATCTCTTATATTTTAAATAAGTAAAATAAATTATTTATTGATCTATTTCTATATATCACCCAAATTTTAAATCAAAAAAGTCTTGCTATTCAAAAATTTCGTAAATAAAATTGTTTTTTGAAAAATCGAATTATATCCAATCCAAATTTTAAAATTTTTATTCAAAATATTTAAATTATTTTTTCAGTACCAAATAAATCAATCAATCCAACCCACAATAGTTTGAGAAAGGTTAAATTGAAAAATATATTCAAAGCTGAATTTGTAATTTTTCAAATCTTAATTTTATCTTAATCTTAATTTTATCTTATCTTATCTTAATTTTAATTTTAATCTTATTTTATCTTAATTTTATCTTAATCTTATCTTATCTTAATCTTAATCTTATCTTAATTTTAATCTTACCTTATTTTAATTTTATCTTATCTTATCTTATCTTAATCTTAATCTTAATCTTATCTTATCTTAATCTTAATCTTATTTTATCTTAATCTTAATCTTAATCTTATCTTATCTTAATCTTATCTTAATCTTAATCTAATCTTAATCTTAATCTTAATTCTTATTCTTAATTCTTATTCTTATTCTTAATAATATACAATTGGAAAGCTCAATTACTAATGTGGTAGCTGGAGAGTGAATTTAGGGGCTAAATGCTTAGATGTCATCATTAAAAAAATTATTTTTTCAATTATTTTTAATTGGCATAATTAACTGAGTTTAAAATTTTAAATTTCAAATATCAGATATCGTTGTTAAAGTAATTTTAAAATGATTTATTTTTTAATTAAATTATAAAATTTTATATTTATATGGTTGTTGGGGGATTTTAAATAAAAATTTTGTATGTTTATTTTTTACATTAATTGTATTTAAAATTTCAAATCTTAATTTTATCTTATTTTAATTTTATTACAATTAATCGTATAAATTTTAATTAGAAGTACTCATTAGAATTTTTATTTTTTATATTATTTTTAATTGTGATATTTTAAAATTATAAATATGCATGTTAATGAATTTAAAATTAATCGGAAGTACTCATTAAAATTTTTATTTTTTTAATTAGTTTAGTTTTTTTTCTATCTTCATTTTATTTTAATGAAGCACTTTTACTTTTGTTTTGAGCGTTATTATTAGTTTTTTTCTTTCTTTTTTCTATAAAGTTAGTACTATATAATATCATGAATATTAATAGGGTGGTCCCAATATAAAGTTAATAAATAATTTGTAGTATGACTATTATTTTATTTATTGTCTGCTTAGGTTAAAATAATTTTTTTTTGGTTTCTCTTAGATTATAATAATTGTATCTACCAAGAAATGCTACTTATAATAAAAAAAAATATCGTTAATAAATTTAAAATTCAATTAGAATGAAGTCTGTTAATGAATTTAAAATACAATTGAAAATGCTTTATCAGAATTTTTATTTTTTTTAATTATCTTTAATTTGTGATATTTGAAATTATAAACATATATATTAATGAATTTAAAATCCAATTGGACATGCTCATTATTTTTATTTTTAATTGTGATATTTTACTAAAGCAATTTTAATGTAAATTTAACATTTAAAATTAACTCAAATAATATACATAAGCATATCTTATTCAAATTAGAAAGAGAGAGCAAAGGAGGGAGAGCGAGAGATATATATATATAACAATAAAGGGAAGGAGAATGAGAGAGAGATAGGGAAAGAGAGAGAGGAGAGAGAGATTAAGGAGAAGGAGATAGATGGAGGGTAAAAGAAAGAAAGGAAGAGAGGGAGGAAGCAAGATAGGGAGGGAGTGAGGGAGAAATATAAGGAGAAAGGGATATAGGAAAAGATAGAGAGTGATAGAAAAATAGAAAGAGAGAGATAGAAAGAGAGGAAGAGAGAGAAATAAGGAAAGAGAGAGAGAGAATATGATAGGGAGGGAGATAAGGAAAGAGGGGAGAGAACGAGAGGGAGAGAGAAAGAGGAGATGAGAAGAGAGAGAGAAGAAGATAAGTTGAGAACGATAGGGAAAGAAAAAGAGGGGGAGTGAGAGATAAAGAAAGAGAGAGAGTGAGAATAAGAAAGGGAGGGAGACTGAGAAAAAAAAAAGAACAAAGATGAGAGAAAACATGAAAAAAAGGAGAAAGAAGAGGAGGAAGAGAAAGAGGAAGAGAATGGAGGGAGAGAGGGAGGGGGTAGAGAAGGTGAGAGAGACATAAGAAAATAGAGAGAGAAAGAGAGAGAGAAGGAAAGAGAGGGAGAAAGAGAACAAGGGTGAGAGAGAAAAGAATATGAAGGGGAGATAAAAGAAAAAAGAGAGACAGAGAGAGATGGAAAAAGAAAGAGAGGGAAGAGAGAATGAGAGATATAGAAAGAGGGGAAAAAAGAAAGAGAGAAAGCGAGGGAGAGAGGAGGAGAGAAATAGATAGATAGAGAGAGAAAGACGAAGAGAGAGATAGGGAAAGGGAGAGAGGGACAGATGAAGGTGAGAGAGGTAAGGAAATAAAGAGAGGGAGAAAGTGATAATATTTTTTGTATTTGGACTCATTGGTGGAAATTTCAGGTTCAGGGATAAAGTTGTGGTAAATTTTTACCAATGTACCGACGTGAGATGTTTTCGATAGTCATGTATCTCATAATATTGATTTAGCTTTATCGGTTTGGACAAACTCAATGCATTATTATTTGATGGTACTTACTTATGAGTGGATAACTTATTTCTTACAAATCACTATATCTAATTTATTAAATTGAATAAATTATAATACAAAATCCGTGCATCACACGCGTTAAATACTAGTAAAATTATATTACATTGAAAAATAAAATCAAATTAGCATCATCCAAATTATAAAAAATTATATTAATTTTATCTTTTAAATCGATCCAAATTTTGCTAGAATTTTATTTTCTTGTCCATGGAACGAGATAGTAGTATACATATCTTATTGGCATTGCGAACACGATACATTTAATGAGTTTATGAAATCGAAAATGCTATTTACACACCAAAATTCAGATAAATGCAATATTTTTATTATTTATTTTGATGTGTAAATAGGATAACTCTTATTAAACATATCTTGCTTACAAATCAGATAAATGCAATATTTTTATTACTTATTTTTTGGTAGCGACAATTATATTTAAAAAATTATATGTAAATATGTAATAAAAAATGATCAATTAATAATTAATTATTTATTTATTCAAACAAAATTCGTTACAAGAAGATGGAATATGTATTTATTTTCATTATAATACATTTATGACTATTTGTGCCCAACTTACTTGTTTGGTTTTTTGTTAAATTAAAACGAAGTTCGATAATACTATATAAACTAACTCACTGACAATTAAAACTTTTTTTACTCACCTAAATTATTGATTTTTACAAAGATCCCATTATTCTCTTTTTTTTTTCATGTGTGTCAAGTTTTAGAAAAAAAAAGCTCATCAAGGCCCAATAAAATTTTCAACAATATCATTTGGAGAAAATCGATCTTCACTCTTCAATAGTTTAACTAAACCAATCCGGTCCATGATGGACCTGGTCCATCAAAGACAAAGCCCTAAAACAGAACATGGAATACTAATTAAATTCTTAAGATTTCCCAGAATTGCAAAAACGGTACTTTACCATTTTAATTATATTTCATTTCCCTCCAAACTCCGAAACAGTGCGTGTGAATCTGATTACTGTAATCACCTTGCGATGGGGGAAGCAGGCTTTGAGTGTGTAAACCCCGATAACCCCTTCCTTTCTGGTTTCTCATCGCTTTTTCAATTGTAAGTCAAGGACCTAACTTTCTACCTTCATTTTTTGGGTGCAGGCTCTTATTCATACCATTCTGAAACGCCTTTGGACCGCGCGAACCCTTGGTCTCTCTCCGCTTCATTTTTCTTTCATTTCATTCTTTCGTTTATCGGAATTATTAACTTCGATTTTCATGGTTTCCTTTCTGCAGAGCGTGAAAGAATTGAAGCCAACGAAGCCTTGGATTCCGAGGTTACCAACTTTATTATCTCCAATTTCTTGCTTTATTCTCAGTTTCTGAGTTCTCCTTTTGTTGACTTGTGATATGTAGTTAGACCAAATCAATTAACAGTGTAATTGTTACTGCCACAAACTTCGTGCCTGATCTCGTGTTTTCTCTTTGAAACTACATTAAAAAGGTTAACCTATAAACCTTAATGACTACAATTTCAATTTAGATAATGTGAAACTGTGGGTTTTGACAGTCTATATAATTAGTTTCTCTGCATTTCCATAGATGGCAATGAAGTTTGTGTTAGTTTTCCTAATAGATCAATACCTTATCTTTTGTACAAGTATGCTATACTATATTTTATGAAATGCGACACTGAATTCCTATATAAACATGTATGGGGAGATAAGTTTAGGCATGACAAATAAATTAGTTTTGTGTTCATGTGTTATATCACCTAAACTCATGAGAGATCTATGTAATGCTTCTTTCTTAATATACTTAGGAGTAGACCATATTTGCTTCAAGGGTTTCCATCTCATTTTGTGATAGTTAGATTATGTAGAACTATTCACCTATAACTACATTTCCAAAGTAACTTTTGCAATCTATAACTGTCTCTACAACATGTTATTTACTATTGCAATGTGTGTTAATAATCTGCCCTTTGTAGCTTCAGGCAGGAGCTGGAACTTCCAAGAAGACTTGGCCAACTTCCGGTACTCATACTGATTTACAATTTATATCATTCTTACTTGGTAGAGGTTCTGTTATAATGTCCTGCTATAGTTACATTACTATGGCTAATTGGATAGTTTGAAAGATACTCATGTATCCTGTTTTTCTGATACAGTTAATGGCAACGCACTAAAGCTTTCTTGTGAACTCATTCGGGTTTTTGTCACAGGTTCGTATTTAAAGAGAAACAATCATGCTTGTTATGATTGTATATAGTTTGTATCATGTTGATGAAAGCCATTGTTTTTATGCAGAGGCTGTTCAGCGGGCTGCTGCAGTTGCGGAGGCAGAGGGAAGTACTCAAATAGAAGCTTCTCATTTGGAGTTTATTCTGCCTCAGTTACTTCTAGATTTCTAAAGCATTTTAAGATACTTGTTTGTAACTTCTGGTACCCCCTACCATCGATCTAGTAGAAAACCAATTATGCTTTGTTGATGAGAAGCTGTATTTGATACCACTAATTCCCTACATGTAAGAGTGAAAAAAAAAATGGTTTTGTTAGAAATTTCAACCAGAAGCTGTATTTCAACTTGTGCTGCTTGTTTAACGAATGTACAGTTAGTAATGGAGGGGGGGACGATTTTCTTGACTTGATGAATATTAAAAAGTAATAGTATACATCTATATCATGAATGCGATGCATAAATTATATTGAAAATATGTTGTATCCTTAAAATAATTTTTTTAAAAGACAACTAAATCAATATAGCTTGATCAAGTTAGCTTTACTTAAGCCTTAGGTGTCAAGATTAGACTCCATAACAAGTTACCTAAATTTTTCAAATGATCAATAATGCCCAAATGTACTTACAAAAGATGATACAGGTAACAAGTATTCCTTAAAGATTTAAAATTAAGATGATACATTTAGCAGCTAATTTTGTTGAACACATCAATCTATCTGTTAATCATAACACTTAAATTACGAGAACTCTACATGTTACACTTAAGATTACCGGCGTTTCGTGTGATTCTTGTTAAATGTTAACATAGTTGAATGAATAGATGCATAGATGTATTTAACAGAATTATTATTTTTAATCTGTTTTTTTTTCGGACGTGGATTATTTTTAATCTTTCGTTTTTTTCCTGGTCATTGATTATTTTTACTCTTCGAAGACTATTTTCACTATTTTGTCTGAAAAATCATCGATTTTGTGGATTCATTCAGATATATTTTCTCTGATTTTGATTTGTTTTTGGTAAATTCTGATTTTGGGCTTACTCCAGCCCAACTTAAGATATGGATAAAAGATCATATTCCATATTTTTGGGCAGTATTCCTTTTCTTTTTCTTATGTTTCTTTTACTAGCGTGAACAGATTGGGCCTGTGGGATGGGCTCACACGTGTAGGAGCATCAGAGCGAGCGTGCGAAGGAAAATGCTGGAAACGCAAAAAAAAATGGCAGAAACGCTAAAGAACAAAGACAGTTTATTCTGATTTGATTTTGGTATGAAGCTGCGATTGCGATATTCCCGTGTGTCAGTCAGCTAGCTACCTACTCTACTCACCTCCATCACTCTCTTTCTCTCTCAGTTGAAAGTTGAAACCCTAATTTCGCGACGGGAAACACACTCTCCCATACGATGGAGGTAATGTAACCTTCTTAATCTCTTTCTGAATGTTTCTGTTCATCGTAATTGTTCTTTAATTTTATTCATTTTTTGGAGTTCTCAGGGAATCCTTAATATTCCTTTCAATTTTTACGCTTTCACTAAGCATCTAACTAGAAAACTCACTACTAATTTAATTTCAATAATCATTCCCCTACTTGGCTTTTCCCTTTTTTGTGAGGTAAGTTATGGTGCTTCACTGTTCATTTGATTTCCATTCACATAGGGGCAGAGGATCTTTAACTTACTTATTGATAGTGAGTGAACATGATCTATTTCAACATTGTTCTTGATGAATACTTAATTACTTTGTGTGTTTTCCCATTTTTTTAGAACATAAATTAAGCCCTTGATTCTCTTTTCCCTTTTATCAAGGGATAATGGTGGTGAGTTTAAGACAAAAGGAAGCACACAACAACATTGACATTTGCTTATGTTTCTTATTCACTTTGTATGTTAGATAAAAAGAATAAAATAAATACATAAGAAGGATGAATCCAAAGGCCAAACTAAACTTGTTATTGCACAAAGTACAGCAATATTGGTCCGGGAATGCCGTCAATCAAAACAAAGGGATGGTGGAGAATTTGCAGCGTTCCGGAATAATCCAATCAAGAAAGGTAGCTGAAGTAATGGAAACTATTGATAGAGGTTTGTTTGTACCCAATGGAACCCCACCTTATGTTGACAGCCCAATGGTAATAGGCTATAATGCCACTATATCTGCGCCGCACATGCATGCCACCTGCCTTCAGTTGCTTGAGGAGAATTTGCAACCAGGGATGCATGCTCTGGATGTTGGCTCTGGTATACTCCATGAACTACAATTATTCTTTACACATAATGTTTTACATATTCAAGAGCAATAGAAAATGCTTATTAGATGGGATCCTACATTTTTAATATTTTTTTCCATTGCTATTCCATTCCTGGATTTGTATTTGATGAGTAATGGACTGCATGGGATGAAATGTTGAAGTTACAATCCCAGTTTGATGATATTGATTACTACTAATGGATTTATGGCCATTGTCATTGATAGATACCATAATCATAAGGTTGATCAGAAATCAGTGTGTTTTAATTGCATTTCCGTGATGGAGTTATAGAAGGATTATATAATCTTATGACTTATGATGTAAAATAGTTGACTTCCTTTGAAACATTTGATATTATAGAAGGATTTTAATTGCTCTATATTCTACATTTATGCTCATATTTCCATACCCTGGGCCACTTTAAAGGAACTGGGTACTTGACGGCATGCTTTGCAATGATGGTTGGACCACAAGGCCGTGCTGTTGGTGTGGAGCATATTCCTGAATTGGTTTCCTCTTCAATCGAGAATATTCAGAAAAGTGCTGCTGCTTCACTACTGAAAGATGGTTCCCTTTCTGTGCATTCTGGTGGTATGCTTTCTAAATTTGATCAATTTTTGGACAGCAAAATTTCAATTTCATTTGATGTAGTTGCAAATATAGTCCGTTTTTACTATTTACAATTTGGTGGGTGAAGATGTAATTTTATGACATAAGTTGAATAGTTTTATTTTGAGAAGCCCTTGAGTCAGTACCTGGGTATGTTTGAAGCAATTGAGTTAACTAAAGTAGAAAGTACAATTAAGCACAACAGGTTCTTTTTTGGTTTTTTGTGTTTGTGTGTCGAACATTTCCATTTTCATGGTGATCACTTCATGTTTGCATTAGTTTTGCTTCAATGCCATCCATAATTTCAAATGCTTGAGGAATTGTTTCTTTGACAGATGGAAGGCAAGGTTGGCCGGAGTTTGCTCCTTACGATGCCATTCACGTTGGGGCAGCGGCCAAGGAGATCCCACAACCACTTATTGACCAGTTGAAGCCAGGAGGTAGGATGGTGATTCCTGTTGGAGTCCTATTTCAGGATTTACAGGTTGTTGATAAGAACTCTGATGGTTCCGTTAGTATCCGGACAGAGACTTCTGTTCGTTATGTGCCTCTAACTAGTAAAGAAGCTCAACTGCAAGGTTAATGGAGTGAAATAGATTGGGGAAAAAATTAATTGGGGAGATTAGTGGTTTGCTGTATTACTGTATCACTTGCTGTCCAGAATTTGTATAGTTAGTGTGTGTTCTTAAGAAAAGAATGAGTTCATGCTGATACCGAGGTGTCAGAAATTCATGATTATCTATTTTCTAATCTATCTATCTATATAAGAAATAAACAAAACTGTATTTTCTATATGTAAATAGTGTTTGTGTCCGAAACCTATGTTATATATACTATCCTTTGATATATATATTTTTCAAATTTTATTTTGATTATCATGACTCAGGAGTCAATTGTGAATGGGTAATTATTTATACCTGTTTCGTGGCTGTTTTGCCTAGCAATTATTTTGGTTATTTTTTTATATATATTTTATTTGAACATACAGTATTATATGTTTAATTATGTTATTCTTAGAGACTATAAAACTTGAAAAATACTGGGGTAATTTTAAAATATATTTAATGTATTAAAAAGGTATTCTTTATTAAAAAAATTTACATGTGGAATTTCCCTTCAACTATTAACAACATTTCGCAGCATTGAGTAATATTTATGTGAAATTCTAAAACAACCAAATGCAACGAGAGCCATACTTGTGGATCTATCTAAACAGAGACGAATGGATAAGTTGATGAAGGATCAACTTAACACTAAATCTCAGTTCTTAAATCATTGATATCTTCTTGAGATTGAGGACTTGTAAGATTTTGTGGCAAGGGTTATGATAGATAAACATGCTAATAAGAACATTCATTACATTCATCATTGATGTGGTGGATATGTGGAAATGTGGAAGACCCTTTTTATTTATATATCTTTTTCTTTAACATTCTCATGGCTCCAAAGTGCATATCATCAAGTGGTTATTAAAGGCAAAAGTGAGTACAAGATATTTCCCATCGTGCACTAACACCCCATTTTTTTTTTTAAAAAAGAAATCACATATCATTTACATATTTTTTTAGCGGGGCCTTTGCCCTTTATGATAGGATATTATTAATTTGACACAAGGAACTGACTCTACTTTTAGTGGAAAACAGAATGAAACCACCAAAGGTAAAGCGATATCTTTGCCAAGGCCAATTTCTATAATTTGGTTCATCAAGACCAATAAAATAAAAATAAAAAAAATTGTGCACATTACAAAATAAAAGACAACAAAGAGTTTCTTCAAAATCTCCAGAGATGGAATTATAATCATCATGATGATCATCATCTTTGGATTCTGGACGATAAATTAACAATAACATTACAAGATTGACACTTTGTAAATCTAACCTTAAACCAGCCGCCAAAGAAGGAAAATAAAAAACAAGATTGACACTTTCCTCAGCCATAAACAAGCAGCACATACAGACATGGAGGATTATTACTCGGTAATGACTCAGAAGCTGCGTCTGGGCCTCTCCTCAGCAACATTCACTCTAAGGGATCGCCCATCCAAGTTCTGCAATATTAGAAGCAACCATAAGCAACAAGTAATCCTCATAATCCTTAGTTTCATTTGTTAAAACTCCATTTCAGAAAGGTTAGCTATGTCTATGACAATCTTCCGAATGTAAGGTGAGGGTAATTTGTCAAAAAAAAAAAAACAGCAATTTAAGAAGTTGTGCTACCAATATAAGGGGACATTAGCAAATAATGGTTTTAAATTGTAGTTGTAGACCAAAACATAAAAGGTTCTGTTTAATTATTAAGGCATGATAACATTGTTAGAGTAAGAATGTAAGTATTTGTGATACCTGGCCATCAAGAGCAGCAATGGCATCATTCATATCGGTCTCACTGGACATTGTGACAAAGCCAAAGCCGCGTGATCTACCGGTTTCTCTGTCATAGACTATCCGAGCTTGCTCAACCTTACCATGTTCACTGAAAATTTGCTCAAGTCGAATATTATCAACATCCCAAGGCAAGTTACCAACATATACTCTTAAAGAAGAATCAAAGGCGCGTGGCGTGCGCTCCGGCTGCGTTCCTCTTGGAGCAGCCTTATTAACGGTCAATGTTCTTCCATCTAATTCCTAACACAGAAGAAGAAGGATCTCAGCAAGCAGCAACAAACACAGTTAGGGAAGAGAGACATTAATAAGACATAAAGGAGAAATTTCAAGAGACCATTCTACAGAAGCCAATGTTTCCTTACACATACATAATCTAATACTTCAATTGTAAAGTTTCAGTTTTATTTTGTTAAGTAAATGTATAAAAATTTCTCCAATTCATTGTGACCATGAAATTCTAAGAGAGTAGTCCAGACTAGAGCATCATTAGAGAACAATGAAAAAGAAAGATACAGCGTTTACACCAGCTGCAGAATTAGCAAGCCTCATAGATTAATCTCACAAAAGTCTTGGTTAACTACTTCGAAGATAATCAAAATAAGTAAAGTTTTAGAGAAAGTATAGGTAACCAACATTTTTCTAATCAATAAATCAGCCAATAAAAGATAGAACACGGTTATAGAACGTCCACAATAAAAGTTATAGAACATCTGAAACCTAAGGTAATTAATAATCAGCTAACTTTGTTTTTTTAGAAACAGAACATCCGATACCTAAAGAAATAGAACATCCAATTTAAATTGTTAGCTGACGTTGGACGAATTTTTATTGGTTACCTAGCATTGTTGAAATTTTTTTAATTCACATCCATGAATCAGTAGTGAATAATTGACAATGCTGCTTACTTACAACTCTCCTAATAATGGAATAACACTTTCTATGGTATTTGCAATCCTCCTCAATAGAGTCACACATGTAAACAACAACTTACATAGCCACTGAACTTCTCCACAGCTCTGTCAGCTTCCTCAATTGTACTCATTGTTACAAATCCAAACCCGCGACTCCGGTCGGTTGCCCTATTGTAAATTACCTAACATCACAATTCAGAATCAAAAGCAGTCACAATTTGAAACTATGAAATTGAAACCTCAAACACAAACACAAGCACAAAAACAAGACCATCAAAGGGGAATTCATGAAATTGAGTGTCACCTCAGCTATCTCCACCGCTCCAGCTTGCTCGAAGAGCATGGCAAGTCTTTGGCTATCAACATCAAAAGGCAGGTTCCCAACAAAGAGTTTTGTATCCTCGGAAGGTTCATCAAAGCCACCTTCCCCATCTCCCTCACTACCATCAACCAGAGCTTCAGTTTCATCATCTTGGTTTTCCCATTTGGGTTCGCCTTCGTTCTCCCACGTTGCTTCTTCTTCTTCTTCTTCACCATCAACTTGTTGCTGCTGAGCCCAATCTGATGATGCTTGTGCGACAAAAGTGAGCACAGGAGAACGATGAATGGTCCTGGTGGTGAGGCATAGAGAGGGTGAAAGAGAAAGGAGCGAAGAAGAGTTGAAGCATGCAAGTTGGAATCTGAGTGGGGTAGAAGAATGAGGAATTGAGTGAAAGGAGGAGTGTTTGGGTTTGTTGTAAGAGAATGACGGGGGAGAAAGTAGGCATGATTGTGATACCATTGTAAGGGGCTTGAAGAGAGGCATGGTTGCCATGGAAAGAAGCTAGAAGAAGAAGAAGAAGAAGAACCTCAACAGAGAAAGGTTGAGGTTTGAGGATAAGGTGAATAATGAATTGAAATGAAGGGTTTAAAGACAAAGACAAATAGAGCTGTTTCATTCTGTCACCGGCAACCAAAATCATAACCTTTTTTTTAATTAATAATAATAATGATAATAATAATCTCAAGCAGATTAATAATAATGGACAATATTGTTATTTCTTCTTTATTAATTTAATTTTAATATGCAGTTTGTCTTTTACATATTTATTTAATCGTTGTGTATAGTAGTACTTTTAGCTGATTTCATTAGCTATTACTTATTAGTTTAATAATGTATATTCGTGTTATTTAAATAATTTGATTTTTGTTATAATTATTTTTAGGGAGCCACTCTAATTTTCATATTAATAAATAATTTTATTTAATATATTATTATTATTTTAATATCATGAGAAAATAAATAATTCTAGAAATAATTTAATTTTTATATATATACTTATAAATGGTAGTTGAACCCAACAGGTTTTGTGACATGAAAATGTGCTAGATAACTCCACTAGTCCACTGGTAAATCATGATAAATTTCTATACGCAACACCCTGGGATACTCTCATTTTTTTTTTTTTTTCATTTTCAAATGTTTGTAAAGCTAATTTTTTGTCATTTAGTATATTTTTTCATCTTTCATATATTTCTCTTATCCCATTAAAAGAATATAATAATAAAAGATTACATTTTACATCAACAATTAAAAGAAATAAATTGAGAAAATTCATGTCACACGCTACATATATTTGAAGTTTGTGTGGGAGGATGGGAGGACCGATTCGCAAGATATCCTATTTCTAAAGATGGCAATTTAAGATGAATCAATTTAACTTGATTCCAATGAATATTGATTAAGTCCTAAAAAATATGAGTAATCATTTTGTAATTTTAGAGAGGGCTAGCAACAAGCAAAAAATGATATACACTTCAGTTGTAAGAGTTTTAATTGAGAGAAAGGAAGAATTGTCTTTTATTATGTTATTGGTCTTGATTATTTTTGTTTTTTTATTTTCATTTGTATTTAATTAAAGGCTTTTTGGTCTAAGGTGCACAAATCTTAAGTGTGGATAATGTGTAGGGACTGGGGAGTAATTTTCTTTATGCAATCATGCCTATCATTAAATATATGATGAAATTATCCTTTTTCGTGAGTGTTATCCTCCAAAATTTATCTTAGTAGATAATTATAAGATTCTACTATTGTTCCTAAACGAGATACTCTACTAATTATGACCTCTGTTGTAGTTTTTATATCTTTTGGTGTATGAAGAAGAACTGAACATGTTCAATTGGTTTTTGTTGATCATGTAGCTCTGCAGTTGATGGAGAATGATGTAGTTGCTGTAATTGGTCAACAATCAGTTAAAAGGAAGAACATTAGCAAAGTCGATCAGGTGTACAGCTTTATCAAAGTCAGCGATGATGCTTCCTTTATTGAGTTGTACAATTTCCAGCATTCATCTATTTCAATGAGTTCACAACACCTTCTGTAAGTATATCTTTAAAAATCTAATTGTTTACATTTATTCCCCTGTGAAATTAACATGCTCTGCGTCTAAAAAAATTGATAGGAAGCCGACTTGAGTGTTTCGAATGGTTTGGTTTTTATTGGATCTGCTGATGTTGAGAATGACTTAGGTTGTTCTGCTACTGTTTCTCTCTCTAAGGCCAAGTTGCATCCTTACTTATTCTATTACATTTTGATACATTTTGCTGCCCAATATCTTTTTGCTCATTAAATGTTAATTGGTTATATTCATTTGTTTCTGCTGGCTTACTTCCAGACTGGACTAACCATCAAATTTTGGGTTCCGTTAATCCATTGAAGAAAAAAGGAAACAAGGCAAACTTCCACTAGACCAATAAAAATAGGATGGAACATATAGAGGCCTAGGGGGCACCACAAAGATGGGCTATAATTAGGATATGTGAATATTATTAGTTTTCGAAGGTTCCTACTTAAAAAAGATAAAACTGTTGAGAAAACTAAGTAAAGGTCCACTAGCAGCAGTATTCCATCCATTTCAGAAGGTTCTCCGTGTTGGTGTTTACAAAAATATACATATAGCAATTTCAGCTATTAGTTTATAAATTCATGCTAAATCAATCTATACTAAACTAAACAAAATGTATTGTATATAATTGCTCCTATTCTTTGTGTAAAAAAAGAGGCAAGATTTTTTCACCTATACCAACTGTTTTAGCTTAGACAATGTAACCAATACTTTTTAAGTTTTCCATATGTATGCAGTTGCTGACCTGGTTGATTATTATCCGTGGAGGGAGGTAATAGCTATTTTTGTAGATGATGACAATGGAAGAAACGGGATTTCAGTGTTAGGCGATAAGCTTGCAAAGGGAGGTAATAGCTATTTTTGAAGCCTTATCCATTCAGGTAATTTTTTAGGTTTATGATGGACTATTTATTTGCAATTCCTTGATCCTCATAATATACTGTCTATGGACTTACTATGTCAATTTAACAGTTGAGTTCTCATGAAAATGTTAGAATTGGCATCAGCATGAATGGAATAGTAGAAAAGGATATTGTATTGCAATATGGAAGTTTAGAGCATTATGCTGAAAAACCATTTTCGTAAATAAGAAGTCATATAAAATCCATTTTCCCATGTTTGTTTAGAATGGAATTTCAATCTGTTTCTCTCAAACATTAATGTCAATTTTGCACAGCCTATTAGTGGTAAAACACATTCTTTCTTTTTATTCTTTAGGATTATTACAGTAGAAATAAAGCTTATTGTTGAATTTCCATGTGTGTGTATGAGCTGATAACAATGATATTAATAATTACAATACATTAGGTCCAAGGCATAGGGAAACAGTCCAACACTTGGATTGCTTTGTTGAGTGGCACACACTCCCAAGTCAGCTTCCAAATGGTATCCGTGGGGACTGGGGAGTATTTGCTACAATTTTTGTGCAATCATAACTATCATTAGTATATCATTAGTAGACTAATTGATCCTTATTTGAAGATTTCGTTGATCAAATATTGCTTTATTTAATTAACAAAGCTGTCACTGAGTGTCTTATTGTGGTGTTGCAGTTGTTCAAGGCAAGAAAAATACAACAATGAGAAACTATAATGGCACTTATATTTGATTATGTGTTCTTATGCCTCAACAAAAATTATAGAATTGAAAATAGTTCTTATATTTGTACGATGGAGTATCTATTTTAACTCAAATCACTTCTACAATTTTTTTAATCTCACTTTCTGTAAATATTGCCGAGGCTAACTTCTCTTTGGGAAATTGATGTCTAATGTTGTTTGACATATATGAATTCCATCTTATTGGTTACATTACATTGTACCTCATTTGATTTGTCTTCGTGGATATTTGTTTAGAGCCGGCTATGCTCCATGCTCGAAGATTATGTCACCTTAAGGCAGGAAAATGAGAATGAAAAGCAAAGGCAGAGGGTATGCAATACATTATTTTAATTAAAAATTTGAAGTTGGTGTCATTTTTCTTCTTAAGAGATTTTGCACAAGTGCTTTAATTGCATCAATTTTAGGATCAAAAGATGCTTTAAGGGGTAACTCATTGCAGAATTTATAGTCATTGTACATGCAAGATTGTTGATTTTGGCTAAGAAACCTTGATTTTCAGGGGATGGATCAAAGTGTTTCTAATGTGCTGCCTAACAAACTATCTGTGGAAGCTGAATCAGAGGTTAATGACTTAATGATGCTGGAATTGTCTCTCTATCCAAGATAATGAAATTAGATGAATTTGAATTAAATGTTGAACTAATCCGTGGCAATAATATAGCATCAAGTTTTGTAATTGTACCCAAACTTTGACTGTTGTTGGATTCTAATTCTAAGACTAATTTTGAGGATGGTGGAGGAAGTTGTTGTTGTGGATCCCATTCCTAATGCTGCTGAGTGGGATGGCAAGTCCTGAGGTTTAGGGTTCAAGTACTAGACCATTCCGTCATGGAGCTGGGAAGAGGAAATTGATTAGGTTGGGGGGGATTAGTTAGTTCTAAGTGGTAGGTTTGCATTTTAGTGGGGTAACTTTTGGTGAAGAATG